>VZSR01000680.1:1148728-1193369 GCA_013398615.1 Brachypodius melanocephalos
TATTTTATGGCATCATTTGTTTAGTGAGTGTTGAGAATTAATGACAGTCATTAACATACATGAAGTTGCAGTGATCAAAGGTAAGGGTCACTCCTTACTGGGCATTTCCAAGAATTTCATAGAACCATGGAATGGTTTGGATTGGGAAGGGACCTTAAAGACCCTCTTGTTCCACCCCACCTTCCACTATTCCAGGGTGCTCCAAGCCCTGTCCAGCCTGACCTTGGGCACTTCCAGGGATGGTGCAGCCACAGCTGCTCTGGGCACTCTGTGCCAGGGTGTTCTCACCCTCCCAGGGAAGGATTTCTTCCCAAAATCCCATCTATCCCTGTCAGTCTGAAGCTATTCCATCTTGTCCTGTTACTCCAGGGCCCTGTAAATGGCCTCTCTGCATGTGATTTGTAACTGTGACCCGTTAAAACAGTGAATGGCTTTTAAGTTCTCCACACCATTTAGGATTCACTAAATTATTCAGCTGATAAATATGTAAGAGAAATACTCAGCATCTTGTAGCTAGACCTAATATAATATGCAATGTCTATTTTTTCCATTCTAGGAGGGTGGTGTCAGTGGTTTCCTCCATGCTTTTATTGCTGAAGTGTTTGCCATGGTGAGAGCTCACGTTGCAGCTCTGGGAGGGAATGCAGTTGTGTCATACATAATGAAGCAGTGTGTTTTCATGGAGAACCCAAACAAAAATCAGGTACTTTAGGTTGTGAAATAACAAGTGCTGTTGTGGTTAGTATGATACAAATATGCATTCTGTGTCTTTAAAAACCAGCAGTGCTGTAGAGCCATATCTGCACAACATTTCTTGATATCTTGGGATAATGTTTGAAGAATCCAAGAGTGTTCTTTTATTAACACAAAATTATGAGGGTGCTTCGTAAATACCCAGATGGATAAAAGAACCAAGCTTGCTAGAATGAAGTAAATTGCAGGAAACAGTTGCACAGTAGTGCAGAACTTACTTGATATTTCTGATGTTGCAGTGTAGGATTTCCATCCTAACTCCACATAAAAATACCTGGAGTTGCTGATGTAAAATGCTCCATTTTGTACATAAAGAGACAAACCTTAATTTATAAAGACAACAGCAGAATATTCAGTAAATTAAATATGTTCAAAACAGTAATGAAAGCAAGTGCAGATATCCAGATAATTTATCTGATCTTCCAAGAATCCATCTGCATATTTGGCAGCACACAAGTGAGTAGATAGAAAAGAAAATGTGGCACAAGTTGCCTCACCAAGAAATTCTAATAATTTGCCCTTCTCCCAGTCTCTGTCGATTTTTCTGTGTAGTTATACTTAGCAGATATAAGTAACCATAAAATATATTATTGTTTAATATTTGGTCACTGGGTATTGTCTTTTTTTCCAGGCTCAGTGTTTGATAAATGTCAGTGGTGATGCTGTCATCTTTGTCCGTGAGTCTGAGCTAGAAATGCTGCCAGTGCAGCCTTCTGCAGCTGCTCCTCAGCCCACCAGTTCTGCAGGAGATGTCACAACATGAAGGCAGAACAAGTGAAGGAGTCTCTGCTAAATATAAAGATTATTTAAAATGTGGGAATGTTTAGGTTTGCATCTTCATAGTCAGTATCTCTCCATGACATTCACAGCCAAAATCCAAGACAATCACTCTTTTTTTGTAGTCCTATAACTTAGATAAGTCAGAGCAGTGAACTGGCAGGTGTCCTCTGGTTCTTCTCTTACTGTTCCTGGCCTCTCTGAAACCAGGCAGCAGGTGGAGCACTGGTAGGAGAACATGGATTAGAACAGCAGGCATCACATGGAACTCTGGAAGGAAGGAAAAATTCTGTTGCATTTTTGAGCTGTTCAGTGGGACCATCATAAGTTGTCATTCAGAACCATCTCTGGGTTTGAGTGTTGTCTGAACTGATTCTCAGGATGGGAGGGAGGTGCCTGAGAAGTCTGTGTTGGAAACCTTTGATGGAGAAAGGAGAGATTTGTGTGCAGGCCAAGAAAACATGGGCTGGACTCTGAATTTCCTTTACATCATAGAGTGTGAAGAGGAAAAAGCAGAACCAAAAAGTAAGAGTTTGAATTTCTGCATATTAAAAGGTTTTTTTTTTCCTTGTTTTTTTTTTGTTGTTTTGTTTTTACATTTAGGGGCTGGGGGGTGTTGTTTGTTGTTTTAATTGTTTTGTAAAAGCTGCCAGACCACAATGCTGTGATCCTGGGCATCCCTGTGGTGGGACAAAAAGCAACCCAGGACACAGCAAAAAGTTCCAGGGTGTGTCTGGTGCTATTACAAGATGTTCAAACAAAGCAGGTCTGTTTGTTATTGAGACTTTGTGAAAGAATTGTCCTGAGTTTCATTTTCTGTTTCAAGGGTGACATTGAAAAAGTGCCCCCAAAATCAGTTGTGCAGAGGTTATTCTGCAGCCTCCTTCCTGTTTAAATGCCTGGCTAATTGGAGATTGATGTATGTGTGTGACACTGGTTCCTGCAGGTTACTTCTGTGTTTGAGGGTTTTTGTTCTTTTCCAGTGCTGTAGCTGGGAAATAAAGGTACTTCAAAGACAGGAAATTTGTCATTTCCAGTAAAAGTCTGAAAGGCGGTGATATTCTATTGTAAAAAAAACAAAACCAAACCAAAAAAACTTTGATTTGAAGATGCATTCTTGCTTCATTCTGACAATATTGTACATGGAACTTGAACAAAGATGTAAACTTGAATGTAAATACTCTGTTTAGTGTTGAAATTAAACAGTGGCATGATTATTTGTTAAAACTAATTATTTCATTGTAAATGAGCATGAAAATCATTCTTGCACAATAAATCTCTTTATAAAATTCACTGTCTTAATATATGTGCATCAGGTGAAGGGGGCAGGATAAGGGGGAATGGATTCACACTGACAGAGAGTAGGTTTATATTGGATACTGGGAAGAAATTCTTCTCTGTGAGGGTGGTGATGCCCTGGCACAGGGTGCCCAGAGCAGCTGTGGCTGCCCCATCTCTGGCAGTGTCCAAGGCCAGGTTGGACAGAGCTTGGAGCCACCTGGGATAGTGGAAGGTGTCCCTGCCCTGGGCAGGGGTGGGAGTGTGGAACTGGATGATCTTAAAAGTCTCTTCCAGCTCAAGCCATTCTGTGATTCTATCAATTATATTTGTGCTGTGGGAATTCCTACCTAAAGATGCAACGATGTGCATCTGATTTCATGGGATTTTAACTGTTGAGTCATTCTAGTTAATGCTTGGAGATACCAGCAAAAAGTTGAGAGGCACAACTGGGTGGCTTGCAGAGAAACAAGGGCAAAGCCTGCTGCTCCTGAAAACCAGGTTACAGAATTGAAGACATTGGAAATCAAAGTCTGGTCTGACACACAGGTAACACAGAAGCCACAGCAAGTCGTTGATGTCATGCTAATTATGTTATTTTTGAAATATTTATACTTATGCTTGGCTTAATTCCTATCCTGTGAGAAAATGGAGTTAAGTGAAGTTGTTAGGACACTGCTGTACAGTGCTCAAGTGCTCTTAATTAATCAGGGGAAAAAGAATCTTAACAGACACACTGAAAATCAGCTTAAAAGACTCCTAACAGACACACTGCAAATCAACTTCAACTCTGAAAGCTCCACATTTTTTTCCACATTGTGACAAGTGTTTCAGTTCCCTGTTAAACTAGGTAATACACTTGGTAGGAGTTGGTATAAAAGATCCTTTCTTTATTAGAAGGGATGATCAGTAGTTAGCTCAGGAATGTCTTCATGAATTCTCCAGGTTTGATATGATCTTCCCATGGTTTTGTAACAGTATTTTAGAGCTACTGATTCATTTGAGTTGTATTTAACCCCTCTGGAAATCTCACACCTGAAGGTATTTCTTGTTGAATAATCACAAAATGAATTACTGGCATTAGGCATGAGAATATTTTTAATTCGTCACCTAAAAATTTGGAGACGCTGTTTGGGCATACACTGACTGAAAACCCAAGGAAATCTGCTCCTGTGATCTATGTCATGCAGGAAAAAAACCCCATTTTTTGAATTAATCTAGAAGGCACCCAAGGCACAGCAAAGGCTATAGCTAAATCCTAGGGCTGAAATTTTGCCTGACTGTAGCCCTTCCCCCTGCTCCAAACCTAGCAAGCAGAAAGCCTCTGACCCCAATGGCAGAACATCCTTTGTTACATTGGTTCTGTGCTGATGAAAAACATCACTTGTGGATTTTTTATTCCCCATTCATTTCCTCTTCAGCCTCCACTAACAAACTTATCTGTGTAAAACTACAAACATGATGCCAACAAAGCTGCCAGATTTCCATCTGAGGAGTTATCTGCTTACTCAACATTTACAGTTTGGAAAAGGAATGGAAGATGTGTGCAGGATGTTTGATGTTTGTAAGTATTTAAAGTGCAAAACATGGCACATTATTTGTTCCAGTAATAGGTCTCAGCAGCAACAGAGTGTTTGCCTGTCCTCCAGGTCTCAGCTGTGGGAAGTATTTTGACAGCTCAATCAACAGTGTGGAACTACATGTGGGCAGAGTTGTGTTTTCTTTTTGCTGCTGAAGAGAGACTTTCAAGTTTACCACAAATCCTGGGCATGTGAGCACATTTTCCCAATAAAATACCTCCTTACATTCTCCCTGGCTTCCAAAGGAGGGAAGTTGATATCCACACTGGTGCTTGGTAGCATCACCCTTCGGAAATGCTTCCTCTGCTCCTGGTGGGACACCACAATGTCAATTATGGCTTGCTGTCCCAAAGCAGTGAGAGCTGGGACTGTAAGATAAAATTCAACTCTGAGCCTGGAGCCATCAAGCCTCCCTCACACCCTTCCATTGCTCAGGCCCCTTTGGATGTAGACACTGAGCTTGCCTCAGGCCTTTCCAGGGGCACATTCCACCCATTTCTAGCACCAGCTGCTATAAATCATGACCCCTGGAATGGGGAGAGCACCCTAGCAGCCCATCGTGGCAATAAAACCTCCCTGGCAGACTTTTCCCCTCTTGTTTGGGAAGAGAAAGCAGGTGATGATGTAGGCCAACATCCCACACAGGCACCACAGGATGTGTGAGATCTCCTGTTTACACTCACAACCTAGAACCAGAACCCAAATCTAAACCCAGATGAAACCCAGAAGGAGCTGAAGGCAAGCATCTGGAGAATCCAGGGTCAGCTTAGAGTAATCCACCCTCCATCCTGCAATTCATGGGCTCTATGTTTGCTTGGAGTGACAGAATCCTTCTCTTTTACACTCTGCAGAGTCCAGGCAGCTTCACTTTGAGGATTCACAGATAACATTTTCATCTCCTCTTGCCTCTCTGAAGACAGCTCTAGAAGAGATATCTGTGTCTTTCATTTTCACTCAATTTGTGATTACAGTGACTAAAAGAATCACTTTTACCACAATTTACAGCTTCTTTGTGTCCTGACATGAAGGAGCTTGGTAGTTTCATGTAGTTTGGTTAAATGGCCTACATTTCAAAGCTTTTTCAAAGCACTGCATCGCACTTCACTCTGCATTTTTCCCAACATTTTTTCAGGAATATCATGTCTGTTTGAATCTTCAAGTCTGCAAAAGTCATCATACTACGCAAGTAAGGACTTTATTTTAATAATTGGTTTTCGAATGGCACTCAATAATGTGTTGTCTCAATTCAGACTGCAGATTTTACACAGCAACCTATATTTTGACCCTTCCAGTTCAGCAGAAATCATGCTAATGATGCTAGAATTACACCTGCTAGCAGGTGACTGATTATTTGCACATCGAAGATTTTGTTCTTTGCCCGATTTCTGATACACTGGCAATTTTCTGTTACCCTGTTAAAAAATTATTCTTTGTGCACCAATTAAAATATAATAAACTGATGATGTCACCTTTCCCACAAAGTGAACAGGCAGGTTGAAAAATATGTTGAGTCTCCAGTTAAAAGGGCTTTGTTGGTATTTTCCTTCCCATCCAGTTTATGTTATCTATTAGACTGTCTCCCACCAGCTGGCTGAATTAATGACTTGTGAAACTTCCCTTCCAACATGACAGGCATCACAGTGTGACATTTTGTAAGACAAAGCCATCCATCTCCTCTTCTCAAGAGACAAAACTGTTATTTCCCTGCCTTTCAAATAGTTTACAGGACTAATCTCAAAACAGAGTGAAAGCAAAGCCCCTCAAATATCTTCAAAGGGATTCACATTTGAATAAGTAACTTGAGAAAAAATAAGAATGATGAAGCTCCAGAACCAAAGATGTCTCCGTATCCATCACACACATGTATCCATCCATCCATCCATCCCACAGTCCATGGTGGGATCACATTATTTGACAGCTGTGAAAGAGCTGTTGTGGTCTGGGATGCAAAGTGTGGCTGAAGTTCGGCAGAGGAATGTGCAGGTTGGTTCCTGCATTTCTTGAGTTTTTAGTCATGGTGTTGATGTTGTCTTTGCTCAGTAACTGCAAATTCCTGTGGGAGGCTGCTTTTCCTTGGAAACCACACTCAGTCACAGGATATTTCCTCTTCCTTCACTAGCAATTTGTATTGTCACCCAGCATGGAAAACAATACTCCAGCTGTTCTCAATTTCATCTCTGTCCTTTGGTGGACAATTTCTGTGCCAAGCCTTGCTTCTATCTTAATTATATTTGTGAAGAGACTGAATAAACTTTCGCTATTGTTTGCCCATTAACCAAACTTTAAATTTTCTGCCTGGGTCTCAATGAAGTGATGCTGCTTAAATTTGGAGGCTATTAAAAAAAAATCATTATAATCTTGAAGCACTTCACTAATATTAGCTGTTGGTGCATCCAACAGTTTGAATCACAGCTGAATTTCTCTGGAATGTGTGTCCCACAGCACTGCACCAGGCTTGAAGAAGTCTCTGTTACAAATCTACCTCAGTCATCAGTTAAATATTTTCAACTCTCTGTCTCTGTTTTCTCTGTTAAATGGCGACAAGTGTAATGACAACTTTTTTTTCCAGAGAAATTTTAAATCACTTCTGAGGCCTACTTAAAAATGCAAGGAGGTCCTGGTTCTGGTTCCAGTATACCAATGTTACTGTATGCATATGTCAATAAATATATTTGGCAAGACTGCTATCAGGCCAGTATGTAAATTTTACCTTTGATGTATGGGTTAATGGAAAATCTGGCCAATGCAAACCTGACAATCAACCCGAGCTCTGCACAGAACTCAGCACTCTGCACTGGTTCTGTGCCTGAAGCCTTGGCTTTTTGCTCAATTTTAAGTCAGACTTCCATTTTCACTGTGGATGCTGGATCTGGTTTTGCCCATGATCTCCTGCACTCTTCAGAGCAGTAGCTTATGCTCAGGGCCTGAGTGTTTGCCAGAGGAACCACCAGCGGCCAGAGTGTTTGTGAGGCTTCTTTTTAGACACTTGTCTGTCCAGGCTTTGAGGGTTTCAACACCCTGCTGTTAATTCTCAGCAGTGGAGAGGTCTCCTGATGCCTCACACAAGTTCAAGTTTCTCCCTAGTCAGAACTAAGGATCATTTGTGATAAGAAGAAAAGATACAGCAACAACATTAACACAAGCTTTTTCCTCTCTCCTGCTTTTCTTCTATCCAATTCATCCTGGTCTAGAGCGATTACTTATTGTGAGACCAAATTAATTACATCCCCCTCTATATCAGACACAACCTTCTCATGAACAGGATTCTTAACCAACACTAAATTATGAAGGATGCCTTCCTGACAGCAACTGCTCAAATTGAAACTTCAGCAAATGAGGTTAGAATGTGTTTGAGTCCCCAAGGAAAAGGAACTGCCCTTACAAGGGAAGAGCCTGTTTGCTTCAGAGATGTGCTTGTAGTCTCTGTGCATGTGGGTGTGCGTGTTCTATTGTGCCTTCTATATGCATTTATTTCCTTCATGAATTGTGCATTGTACAACAGGAC
This sequence comes from Brachypodius melanocephalos, assembly GCA_013398615.1. Taxonomy (NCBI): domain Eukaryota; kingdom Metazoa; phylum Chordata; class Aves; order Passeriformes; family Pycnonotidae; genus Brachypodius; species Brachypodius melanocephalos. The sequence goes on from VZSR01000680.1 coordinate 1,156,622, forward strand.
CTTCCAGCCACAATATCTTTGGCATGCCTGTTCTAATACGTAAAGTCATGGAATGGTTTGGGTTGGAAGAGCCTAAAACATTATCCAATTCCAACCCCCTGCCACGGGCAGGGACACCTTCCTGCCCATCCATCCTGCCCATGCATGTCTTACATGGACATTTTACATGCATTAAAACATGCTAAAGCGGCATCCTGAAGCCAGTGCTGTAGAACAGAAGTCTGGTTTTTATGGTTTCCCTAAAGGTACTGTAATGATGTACAGCAGTGATGGTAAGGTTGCCAAAAATTGCCTGTGTTCCTCCATTTTATGAGAAAACCTTCTTTCCATGCAAAACCAAAAAGCAAAGTGCCTGTGGCTAATGCCTTGATACATTCCTTGTCACTCACTGCTGCGTGTTTTCACTCATTCTTGTTCCACCTTTTTACCAGCCAACATCACTGCATAAAAAGGTGTTTTGAAACTCCTTTCAGTGCTGCTCGTAAAAGAGGCTCTCTGTTTTAGAGAATGAGCTCTCTCTTTCAGCAGTAAATAATTTTTCCCCATTTTATGTTTCATTCTTGTGCATCCTAGCTCCTCTCTGCAGCTGGAAGGATGACTGTAGGTGTTGTCACAGTAATGATACCATTACAGCCTGACAGCTGAGGGGAAAAACGTGGCAAAATTGGTAACATTTTTTCAGAGGATAACTTGTACAAGCCAGGTGAAAACTGATTAGCTTTTGGACACCACAGCTTTGCAGGAATTAATTTGATATTGTAGTTACAATTCTCCCCTTTAATAGGTTTATATAAAACTGTCAGTCAAATTAGGGGTTTAAAATGCTCTGTCAGTGAGAATATACATTTGTGGGTGGTTTCAACAGAGCTGCAGGGTAAATTCTGATAGGGAGAGGCATAATGGGAATTTGCCAACAGGGCAACTGTGCATCCATTCATACAGTTTATAGTGTTTGTGCTGTTCTTACAGAGGGAGATTCAGATGCCAGTTTTTAGATCTGTGTGAACAGAAGGAATTCAGAGACATCAGCCTGTTCACAGGTGACACCACACAAAAGCTGGCCTACAATAATAGTTCCAACAGGTGATGATTTCTGAATATTTTTGTGTTGCATGTAGGGTTAAAAAAAAAAAAAGTACCAAAGGAGCACTGGTTATTTATGGCAGTGTGGAATAAGGGCTGGGATTCCACACAGAACGCTTACTTTTCTTTCAGCTTCATTTTCTCTTGGAAAATAAAATCCAATTTGCATATAGACTCTACTAATGTAGCATGAAATACTTGCAGAACAGAGGGCACACCATAGGGCATGGAATTTTAGTCAGGTGGTAACTGAGTGCATTGGGAAGATAATGGATATGCCAGATATATGGCATGGTAACATTTTCATCAACTAAAAAGATGCCCTGAAAACTGATTCCAGTGCAACTCCTCTGATAAATACTGCATAAGAGAAAGTGTGTGGGATGCTGAAGTGGAGGGAAACTCCCTGTTGTTTCGGAAGTGAGAGAGCTGAAAGAATGCAAAGACGAGGTACAGGCAGTACAGATACCTCAAATGAGAGCAGGCAAAAGCTGGATCTTTTGAAGGCTGGAGTTGTAATCCGCGAGTGTTTTGGGCTGGGAGCAAGGGAGAGAAGAAAACCTGGATTCTGTCGCTGGGGAAAGGCGTTGGCTGAGCAGAGTGTCAGCTCCACCCGCAGGGGCAGCGGGGGAATGCAACAGGGAACGCAGGGGATCCTGCTGCTGCCTTTTGGAGGGAAACCGGGAAAATCACAGCACGGCCTTTTCCTTCCCATCCGGGAGCAGTCACCTTTTTTCGCCCGAGAGTTTAAAAGGCATTTTATTCTATGCTGTCACTCGTTGCTTTTCTCTGTGCTGCTTTTTAAATGCATCTCTCAGGAACAATTTTTTTTTTTTTTTTCTGTAGTGGACAGACCCTGCCAAGGATACCTGGCCCTCCTGGCTGGGATCTTACTTGGAACCAAGTAATGGAGGTAAAGTTTAACTCACCATCAATTCTCACTAAAATGGGGTTCAACAGAGTAGAATCGTCCCCAAATATCAATTTTCTGCTTCGATTTAAAGATGTGGATTGTCGATCATGACATCTCTACATCTTCTCAACAACAGCAAAGTGTCACTGAAGTACTTCAGGCTATTTGCTTGTGAGCAAGATGGATTTTTGGCAGTTTATTCTTACCTCCTGTTTATTCTCCACCTGCAGCTGTTATTCCCAGCAGAAAGGAGGGGTGTGCTGTTCTTCAGGGCTCACAGACAGAGGAAAAGCACAGCCACTGATAACGCTGCACAGAAACATCTGACTCCAGAGTAACAGACCTGCCTTTGAGCTTGTCCTGGTGTGTCTGTAATTCCCACCTGTGCAAGAGCAGAGCAAGGCCACACATTTTCAGCTTCCCACGGCAAGTCAGTGGCAACAGAACAAGCTCTGCCTCATGTGTGTGTTGATCCATGTGGCTCCTGGAGGGTGGCACAGGATATGGTGATGGAGTCACTGCTGTGGTGCCAGACAGACCAGGGACTGCTTGAAATCAGTGAACAGCCTGGGGGCTTCATGCTGAGATAAAGGAGAAAATGCTTAGGAATATCTCACAGCATCACAAATAAAAGATACCTCAAAATCCTGTGTATATTTGGGTGTACTTTAACTTAATTCATTACAAGCAGTTTGCATATTGAAAGAATAAGTAATTCCTACTTTCTCTTGCTCTTTTCCACTTTATTTCCAAAGCAATACAGAGCCTCTAATTTGTCTCTTTTCTCAACCAAAGGTGAGCAAAGAGTCAGGATCTAATTTGGGATACAGTTCTGCGCATCGTTTTCTCAATCAAAAATCTCAAATTTTAATGGCTCTGGCTAACTATGCTTTGAATTAATTGCCAGAGACTGAATGGTTCTCTTTGTTTTTAATAGATGTGACTGAACAGATTCTGGTTTATTCTGCTGTTGGTAAATGGTTTCCTCATGAAAACAAAAATATTTATCTGGCTCTAAATATTTTTTTCTAAAGGTTAACCAAAATGCCTTGCTCGGTTTCTTTTCCCATTTTTGTCCAGAGAAAACAGCTATAACACTCCAGACAGCTCCAGCATACCAAATACGAATGAAAAGAATATTTCTTATGCAATTACATGATACATGCATTTTTATGTTCATTAGACATCATGCAGTAAATGTTCTATTTGTCAGTGTATATTTCTACACAGCAACACACTGTGATTGAGAATGTTATTCCTTCTCTCAAGCACTGAAAGTACATTGAGATTTCCAGGTTTATTTTTTCACTGATAACTAACTATGTTGGGATCTCTAGCTGAAAACACTGTTGAAACACCTAGCTTGTATTTATGGCTATTTTATTGCTGCCTTAAGGCCAGGAGATTCTAAACTAACTGTATCAAACTTTCTTCTTGATTTCCTTCCTTCACCCAATTACCCCTTAATTCCCTTAATTACTACTCAGCCCTGAGAGTTGCCGCAAAATAGCCAAGACTCCATTTGCTGAAAGTCTGGAAAGCAGCTGGCTACTAACTCACAGAAAACTCTTCCTAAGGTGCTGTGGTAGTCTGCAGTTTCTCTGTGGGGCTGGAAGGTGTGTCTGGAGATGGTGAGCACAAATGGGTGATACCAGCCTGGGCTGAATCTGCCTTTATGCCATGGACTAAAGGCTGGGCTCAGAAACTGTGATACTGAGAGGAGTTGAAGGTGTCTCCCATGTCTCAGCCTACCTGATTATCACGGAGAAATGCTTTCTGCTGCTGGAGTCACTCTGTTGGCATGAAATGACACTGGTGATTTAGGAGGGCTGTGCATGTGGCACCTCATCCTGGTGAGCAGATGAATTCCCAAGGAGAAGCCTGAGCTGGGCACTGCCATAGGTGTGCAAGGTTCATGCTGCTGCTCCTTGGTTTGTGAGTGGCTTCTCTACCACCTCTCCCTCACTCTGAGCACTGCAGCAACAACCTCAGGGGGCTGGAGCACCCATTAACCCCCCAGACTTTAACTGGGGGTCCGACCCTCACTGTGCTCTCTTCAAAGACCCAACCACACTAGCAGGCACAGAAAATCATAGAATATTCTGAACTGGAAGAAACTCGAAAGGATCATCAAAATCCAACTCCTGCTCTTGCACAGGACAACCCCAAGAATCCAGCGAGTGCCTGAGGGTGTTGTGCAAATGCTTCTTGAACTCTGTCATAAGCACTTCTCTGGGGAGCGTGTTACAGTGCCCACATCCATCTGGGTGCAGAACCTTTTCCTAATATCCAACCCAAACCTCCCCTGGCACAGCTTCACGTCATCCCCTCAGGTCTTCTCAGGAGTCACCACGGGGATGAGATCAGTGTCTGCCCCTCACAAGGAAGCTGCTGCAGAACATTTGCGAGGTGTCCCCTTAATCTGCTCTTCTCCAGGCTGAAGAGAGCAAGTGCCCTCAGCCGCTCCTCGTAAGAGCTGCTGCTGGCAGGAGCACGCTTTGCTTTGGGGTTTGCCGTGCCCTCGGTTTGCTGCATTCTCCCAAAAAGTATCTTCACGCACAGATTTTTCTGTGCGCTTTTTGCAGGATGTACTTTGTGAGGGACGCCCTTTGGCTGGGCGGACGCGGTGATGCCGGCTCCGGGGCTCTTGGCCTGAAGCCGGGGCAGATCCGGAGCGCCGGGGGCGGCCCGTGGGGAGTGCCGGCAGCACGGGACGGAGCGGGGCGGCGGGCAGGGGTCTGTGCCCGCCGGGCGAGCCGCAGGCTGCTGCGGCCTCTGCCGGGGAACGGAGCGGGAAAGAGAGGGAGGATTGGTCGGTGGGTGCCGGCGACGACACCGGGAGCGCGACCTCCCTCTCTTCCTCCCTGCGCTCCGCTCGGTGCCCGCGGTGAGGCGGGAGAGGGCGAGCGCGGGCGTGGCGCCGGAGCGGAGCCCCTCAGCGGCCGGGTCTCCGCTCTCCCCCTCCCCCGGCGGCTGAGGGCCAGGCGGCGAGGCCGGCGAGCATCCCGCGGCCGGGGCGGGGTGGAAATTTACCGGGTCGGTCCTCGGCGAGGCTGCGAGCGAGGGGGCTCGGCAGGAGGCGGAGGCAGGGCGGGGAGCGGCGGAGCATCATCTGGCGGGGAACGCGAGGGACCAAATGACTGTGAGCAAGGGCGGTAGCCGCCACCGCTGCCGACAGAGGAGCGAGCCGCGGCGCAGCGGCAGCAGCAGCCCCGCTCCCCCCGGCGGCGATGGCGGCGGGCGGCGGCGGGGCTGAGCGGAGCTGAGCCGGGCCGGGCCCCCCGCCCGCGGGCGCCGCATGGCGCGGGCCTGATGTCGGAGCGCGGCCCGGTGCCGCGGCGGCGCTGCGGGAGCAGGAGGAGGATGGCGGGGCTGGCGTGGAAGTGGCCGCGTACCCGCCTGCCCGTGGGCGCCAGCGCCCTGGGCGTCTTCGTCGTCTGCTGGCTCTACGTGTTCCCCGTGTACCGGCTGCCCGACGAGAAGGAGATCGTGCAGGGGGTGCTGCTGCAGCAGGGCAAGGCGTGGAGGAGGAACCAGACCGCGGTCGCCCTGTTCAGGTACCGCCGTGCGCGGCCCAAGGGCACCGGGGACGGGCACGGGGGACGGGCAGTGCGAAGGGGAGCCGCGGTCGTGCAGCCGCGCAAATCCGCGACCCTCAGCCCGCCCGGGCGCCCTCTCTGCCCCGCCGAGCCCCAAACTTTATTCTTTCTTCCCCGAGCCTTTGTTTTTTCGCAGCGGGCGGAAGGCAGGCAGGGCCCCTTCTGCCCAGCAAAACTTTTTTTTGGGGGGGTGGCTCCGTTCGCTGCGGGGAGGAGAAGGGGCTCGGCGCGGGGGATGGAGGTCGATCCTCGCAGGGATACCTTCGCAAGGGGGATGAGCTTTCCGGAGATTGCGGCGCCTGCCCGCACAATGGGGATGCTTCTCGCCTCCCGGCTACCAGCGGCACCGGCAGCCGCTGTGGCTGCTAACAAAGCCCAGGGCTGCCAGCCCGGCTCCCCTCGGTGTTGGGGACTGCCAGCTTGCTGCCAGGAGAAAGCCCGGCTTGTGGAGCTCCCCGGGATGCGCAGGGGAATGGTTGGCGTGGATGTGCATTGATGTCCAGCATGCCCGCTCTGAGCAGCGCTTGGGAAGCTCCGCGCTGCTCCTGCTCTCTCTGCGGTTTATTATAGAAGCCGCGTGAAAAAGGCTTTCTCCTTTCACCTTTTCTCTCCTCTTTGCTTTTGACGTGGCTGGGAAATGGCGATAATCCTTGGGGCCCGTTTCACCTTGCCCAGCTGCACAGGAGAGGAGAAATGTTGCCAACCAAGCTACCACAGCTGAGAGCGGTGGGAAACCGAGCGGGTCCCTGCGGTGGGGAGGGTTTTTAAAATCACTTCGCTTTAAAAGCGTGTGCAGTGGAGAAGATTTGCATCCCCTCAAAAATTTCTCACAGGTTTGGGTAAAATACAGGCAATTGGAAGAGAAGCAGATTTCCCTCCCTTTTCTGGAGCTGTTTTTTTCTCCCCATCCTCCCAGTAGCAAATTAAAGAATCAGAGTGGTAATCAAACTGCCTCCAGGAAAGCCCTCTTTAATAAAATGGATCAGATCCAAAATTCAAGGGACTTATTTTCCCTTTAAAAAACCATTTTTTGTTTGTTTTCAAGTGGCATACAATTTTATCTTAAGTTCTTTAGTATTTTTGAATGTATTCACCTTTGTTGTGAGCTGGAGCTGATGTGGTCGCTTCATATCCTGTCTGCTGGGATAACAGAAACTTTATAGTTCTTGAAAAGCACATTTGTTAGCCCCCAAACCCTGCAGGAAATCTGAGCAATGGTAGGTGAGAAGCAGGTATGTGTTAATACTATTTCATTAGGCAGGCCCGAAAGAAGTTCTCCCTTTAATACAGAATTAGCAATAAGGTACACATGCAGGATCCCTCTCCTAACACACTTAACTAACACTAGAAGCTATGTTGATCTCCTTGAGTATTAATTGACCTTGATCCTATGCGCCAAAGACTCCAATTTTGGGGGGTAGATGAGTCCAGTTTTCTAAATAAATTGCCCCATAGGTTACATAGGAAAGAGTTTGGTCTATTAGTTATCATGTTAGTAAACCAAATGTTGTTTGAAGATTGGTAGTGCTGCTGCAGTTTCAGTTTACAAAACAGTTTTAGACCATTTCCACCACATGGTTTAGTAACAAAAACTCGGTGTGGCTTATCAGCTATTCCACTTGCCCATATGTTTTTCTACTCTCCAAGCATAGCGATTATCTCAGAGAGGTTATTGAAGAGTCTCATGCAATAAAAGGAGCTGTTGTTTCTTGTCTGAGTCTCTTGATGAGTTGGTGCTGCACTAAATACAATGAACTTTAAACCAATCTGCTTTAAAAGTAGTTTTTAAGATAAGTTGTATGCTTGAGATATGTAGTGAGTACAGTAAACTGTATTATTGCAACAGTTGTGAAGTAGAGCTCTATTTTTACTGCTTAAATTTGCTTCATGATGGAAGATTTTGAAATTGAAGCCCATGTCAGGCTGTATATTTGAGGTTAACAGAAACTCTTCACTTCGGTCCTGCTGTCCCTAAGCAAGGCAGCTGTAAAAACTCCAAATTTAACTTTCTGCTGGAAAATTCTAGAGAATGTCAGTCTCTGTTTGAGTGGGAAAGGAGGGCTAGAGCTTCACAGAAAACCTGCATGTGAACTTTCAAGTAATGTGGCTTTCCATAACAGTCTAATATTTAATGTGCTTTAATGTATTATTAATAAAATAGTATTTAAGAACAGTGTGAATTGCTGTTCTCCCTAGTCCTCCTGCCAAGTTCGGGTTAACAAACAATTTTGTTTCCCCCAGTTTGAAGCATAAATTGGAATTAATCTGGACTAAAAATCCACAGGGAAATATTCATAGTACTGCTTTGTGTAATACAGTGGCGTTTGTGGCATGGTATAGCCAGGTCCTTGCTGCACAGAGCAAACACCTGATGGGTTTGGAACTTTCTCCTCCTATAAACTCACCAGACTCCTATTGCTGAAGTGGATGTTGGGTAATTAACCTGATGAAATAATACTTTTCAAACCTCAGAAAGACTTTGCCTTCTGTACCTGGATCAAGGACAACTTCACCAAGTGACTTAGCAAGTTCAGCAGAACCATCTGTGTAATTCGGGGTAGTCTGGATTGAACCCTGGTAACTCCTCACTCTCCACTGCTGCTTCCCTCTCATCTCTGTACGGCCAGAAACCTTATGGAAGGGTCGGACCCCTGTAAACCCTTGCTTATGCAAGAATCCAGACTGGCCTGGTTCTTGTGGAATGATTCGATGGGAGCTTTGTGTTTGAATGAATTTCCAGAGCTGGTTTTCAAATATAAATACCTGTATAATTAGCCATGGATACCTTTAAATTTCAAGACACTAGAGGTTCAGGGTAGTCATACTGCGAAAGCATCTCCTGTCTGAAAAATGCTGAATATTCTGTCAGTCAGATGATAAAACTCGATTTTGAACTGCAAAGTGGTCAAAATAGGAGTAAGACCATCATTAGAGCCACTAATTGCTAATGTGTCTAATCTGCTTCCAGTGTAATGGCACCATCCTCTGAGGTGGTTAATGTTATTGAGCCCTAACTGGTTTTACAGATTGCTTAGGGGATTTTTTAGGGCCTATTGCTGCTGAGATTATTTATAGGCAAAAATGATTTTATTTGTTGTCTGTTGTTTGCTAAAGTCAATTACATTCAGTAATGCCTTTAGGACGGTTTTATTTAAAATACTGCAATTCATTAAAGGCAGAACTGGTTCTTTTCATCTGCCTCACAAGCTCCATACAACCACAATATAAACTGTTTATATTGTAAACAATATAAACAATATGACACTTCCTTCATTTGTTTGTAGAGGATGGACCTCCTCTAGAGAGGGAATATGCTTGGGGAGGGCAGTGGATTTTGGACTGTCAGGAATCCCTGAATGAGTTGGATGATGGTTAGTGCCTTAAAGGTTCCTCGGGAAGAGATGGGACAGTCCCTGCAAGACAACAGAAAAGCTTCCTTTGAGGTTTAGCTTGTGTTCTGGCTTCTGCTGCTTCAGTTTTGTGTGATGCTGGAAGGTCACCAGGGCTTGTTCTGGGGGTGACTTGGTTAAACCGGTGGCAGATGTCCCTGCTGAGCTCACTGTTCATGACTCCAGCCCAGAGCATCTGGCACAACTTGTCTTTGCTCTCCAGTGATGTCCCCTGTGACATGGCCAAACTGGCTGTGCTCACCTTGACTGCTGGCTTCTCCACTCCTTTCCACCTGGTTTGTCCTCTTGTCTGTTTTCCATGGACAGAGCAGAGGAGCTCCTGCCCTGCAATCACACAGCAGGCTCAGTGGCTGAATTGGGCAGAATATCCAGGCTCTGGTGTTTGCAGTGGGAATGTGAACAGACCCTGGATCCTCTCCTGCTGTTGGCTTTGTGTGCCTTGCAAAAATCTTGCTCTGTTCCCGGTGTGCCAGAGGGGGTTTCCCCACTGTAACTTCCTCCTGTCAGCTGCTCTGTGCCAGCTGTTCCTGTGTGTACCTGGAGTGCAATCACACGAGGAGAGTCCCCCTGTGCACATCACTGTTCATTCTGGATTGCATTAACACAGAACTGGAATTCCAGGTCGCTTCCCCAGCTGGATATGACAGGTGCTATTGCCGAGTCAGCAAGGTTTTCCTTAGTTCACATAGCTTTTTCTTCTTCTCTTTTTTATGTCAGCACTGCAAATTACGTGAGTGTTGGGATCCTTGTTGGGCTTTTTCAATCTGAGATTAAATTTTGTAGTGCTCAGGTTGACATTAGATAAGAGTTTGGCCCTTCTTAAACAGCTTCAGCTGACAGAGAATTATTCCTGCTTTCACTAGATGCATATGAAGGACAGAGTTAGGAATAGACCAGGGACGTGCTGGATTGGGTTAGTTCTGCCTCCGTGGCCTGAGAATCCCTGCCCTGAAACGAACGGATATATCCACATGTTGAGCCAAATCCAGTTCATTTTTCTGTCCTGAGTAGGTGTTGCTACTGCCTGGCTGTGTTTTCATCAACATTTTACTTGATCTTGTTGTTGTTGCTGTTGTATTTGTTTCATTGGGGATAAATTGAGTATTTGTCATTTGTGCTTTCCAGCTGAGATAAGAAGTTGTTTTGGTGAAGAGGAACGATTTTGAGGAGCAGGTTAAAGGTGAGAGGGAAGAAAAGTTCTTACTGCGTGTTATTATTTAGAGGCTGTGATGAAGAAAGCAAGCTGTAGAGAGGCTTGGCTCCATATCTTCAAGGTGGATGCCTGAATGACATGAAAACAATGAGAAACAGTTATCTAAGTTAGCTCGCAGTGTCTTTGCAGATGACAGCTGCGCTGGCAAGATAGAAATTGATTTAAATTCCTGAGTTCCAGCTCCTGCTTTCCTCCTTCCTTGACCCTAAGTAGCATTGTCTAACAGACTTTGGTTGGCAATCCTAATGAAACAGACTGCTAAGATCCCTGGTATCTTGCAAAGTGTTGGATTGCTACTTTCCTTTGGATTTGTAGAAACCTCAGTCTGCCAGTGTATATGGGAAGATGTAGCCAGCTCCCTGAGGCTCTTTTCCTGTTAGCTGGGAGCAGCCAAAGGCCCACAGCCAGGCACTGGGGAAGAACAGGGGGAACGGAGACTTTTGGAATTTAGGTTACCCAGCTGGGGCCCCAAAGTCTGGTATGTACATACCCAGACACTGCTGGATGTATGTACGTATTTTCCCATTTGTGTTTTCCTTTTCTTTGCTGTGTAGTGGATGGAATGGGCACTGAATCATCCATACAATGTAGCAGTGAGTGATTTACTCCTCTGGTTGTAATTTTCATCTTCAGAGCAGTCAAGAGTGTTGCTCCCATTTGCCGTGTGTTCAGTGACATATAAGAAAACTCTTATTTTTGAGGCTAGTTCCGAGTAAGTAAATGCATGGAAGATTAATTGTCTTTCACCCTTTAGAACTTGTCTTTCCCCACTGTGGATGAACCTCACTGAAATGAGGGAGCTGTTTGCGCTGCAGTCTTCTGTTGTTCCAGTTTTCTGAGCACCAAAAAACACATTTTAAATCCCTGGATATACATTAGTCTTTTTCTGTATGCTGCATGGGGTTCTCAGAATGCAAGGAAGTTACTCCTAATGCGAAATCATTTTAGCAGAGCTGCATACAGTTAAATTCAGACCAAAGCACATTAATCCAAGCTAAGTAATGTTTGTAAACCTCGGTGTAGATTCAGGTTTTGTCATGTCACAGTTTTTACGTACAGAAGACCAGAGATTCTTCTCCCAGGTCTTGGAATTTAACCTGATTAGGTGAACAGTAGATAGGGTGGGAACAAGGCACTGATAAGTCCCTGGACCCTGAAAAGGCTTTTTTTTTCTGTAAAGTATTTGCTACAGAAGCTCTGAGCTTCATGAAGAAGCTGTGCTTGTTGCCTTGACCTTAGTGGTATTTGAAATTTTTAACAAAGTGAATTATATTGTGGAGAACTAAATCCCAGCTTTCACCCGGTTTCTGGAGGTCACTGTCGTGCTGCTCCATTTGGGATAAAGGTGAAAGTTGTGAAACTAGATTGTTACATAATATTTTATGGCTAGCAGAATGGTGTGCGGGTTTTGTTGTTATTGCATTAAATCAATAGACTTTTATTTTGACTTCTGTTCAGTTTGATGGAAAATGTCCTCCTTAATTTCCTGGTTTAGGGATGCTCTTTTCAAATGGAGATGTGGCTACAGTGAGGCTTTCAAAGCTGCTGGGAACAGCTGGAAAGAAATGGTTAACAATTTTTATGTCTTTTTTGTTTGCTGAGAGCATCCTGAACAACCATTATCATTATATTTTTCCTTCTCTTTTCCCCTCCACCTCTTCAGTCTATTCCAATTCTTAAGCTACTTGAGACCCTCCTCAACTTTAAGGGCAGCCCCAGACGATGGGAATGACTCCTTTTATGATTGTTCAATTAACATTCACAGTTGTGATACAAAGAACCTGTGTGAAATTTTATCTCCTTTATCTCCTTCCCCATCTGAACCAATACCCTTCTCCAGAGCCTCACAGCTCCCACTGATGATCAGAGTGTCTTGTTTTGTATCCTTGATGTTCCAGTTGTTGGCTATCAGGCTTTTCAGGTAAATTGCAGACTTTGCCTTTATGTAAGGTAAAGGCTTTACTTATTAGGTTGCCTTAGCTTGTAAGCTTTTAGCTTTAGTCTATTCGGTAAAAAACGTTTAAAAGGCCTTGTAACAAAGAGAACTTTGGCTTCTGTTGCCATGGCGTGAGTTTTGCCATCTTTTATGTCTCCACCTTCACTGAGACTGAAAATGGAATAAAAAACTCTGCAACGCCTCTCAGTTGCCCCATGCCGTTATTAGTTATTAGATCCAACAAGAAAGCACCACCAGCTTTAGTTTAAAAGTTGCTATGTAGCTATCCTATATTCTAAGAAATGCTGGGAAAATAGATCATCAGCTATTTCCCTTGGTTTCTTGTGGGAAAATCTTGCTCTGCATATTTCTGAGATGCCAGGAGTGGCCGTTACTGTAATAGAGAAATAGCAGCTTTGTATTTCCTGTCAGAGCATTTTTCTTTTCCCCCAGTGAAAAGATTTTAATGTTTTCCTGTGTGATCCATCTGGCCAGATGTCATTTGTGGGAATTCTGTTTCATCTGCCTCAGTGTTTAGAGGTTTCCTTGTTCTGCGGATGCTGTTGGTCCTGCAGTATGGTGGTACCCCAAGGCAGGATGATGAGGGACCTACTGCTGCAGGTAGTACTCAGAAATGCCAAAAGTGTTGAGGAAATCAGTGCAAAAAGCTGGAAATGTGCAGTGAGTGGGTGATGCTGAACCCAGAGCTCTGTGATTGATGCCTGCCTTTCTCAGTGAGTCAGTGAGATTTAGGCCTGATGGCAAAGGGGATGAAGACTATCAGGTTACTCATCTGGGCTTCAGTATTCCTACTTTTAACTCTTGGGGGACACTGGATTTTGGTTCTCCATGTACTTCTATACAGCAAAGGAAGCACAGTTATAAAGATAATTAAGGAAACTAGGTACGTGACATGATTATCTCTTGTAACTGATCTTCAGGTCTAGGTCACCAGTGGCATCAGTTGGGAATTCTGGGAATAATTATCACTGGCCAGAAATTATTATTTTTACAGTGCCATGAGCTTGCAGAGAGACATTCTGTGCTCTGAAGGGTTTTCCTTCCACGAATGTATGCAGTGAGATCGCAGCTATGCAGATTAGGAATTTTGATTAATGGGGTGGGTTTTCCATCTGTTAGTGCAGTTTTTAATGGGAGGGAATACCTGGGTAAGTGACAGGCTGTGGGAATGTTCCCTGGAGGAGTGATCCAATACTTATGCTGAAGGTTTGGTGGGTACTGCCTCTTCCTGCTGCTAGAACCTGGGGTACCAGCTTACTACTTGAGAAGTGTGAAATGCATTTTAAGGTTTTTTCTCCTTTCCATGACTTCCAGTGAAGCATTTATCTATTTCAGAGGGAATGGAAGAGCTCTTTATTCCATATGTAGCATTCACCAGGGGTATGAATCCCCGTTCCTGGATAGTAACTCACACTTACTTACAGTTACTTATGGTACAAAGAATGAATTGTCAGCTACTGGTGAAATTCATATTCTCTACTTCTGCTCCATCTGTGAGTTCTGTCACTAGACAACAATAGCAAGTGCTGCTGCAGACATTCCTAATTGGAGTGCAGCCTTTAGATTATCCTTGCTCATTGTGGATGATTTACTGCCATCCACTCAGGCAGTGTTACCTTCTTATTTGTCCCAGCGAGGTTCAGACTCTTTGCAGTCTCCTGTGTTGTTCCATTTAGTAATTAATGGCAATGTAAAAAACATGAGAATAAATCCATACAGGGTGTGGTTGTAATATGGGATAGAAAGGAGATGCAACATTCATGAGGCAGGAGCAGAGGGATGCTGTTGGATCACATGAGAATGGGAATGATGAAGTGAATACTCTGTTTACAGCTTGCTTAAAGGTTGATTCGAAAAATAATTTTGAGATAAATACATGCTGTATTTAATTTTTATGCTATAATTAAGAAATGGGTTGAGAAGCTTGGGTCTGTCTACATAATCTGTAAAGCAGATAGCTCACCTGTAAGTTCTCAGGAAGTTTATATTTCTACCACTATTCCTCAGTTACATGGAGAGACTTTAAGATTTATCACTGTGATGGTCTTAATTCAGGAGTGTGAGGAGGACACCTTTTGCCAAGGACCAGGATTCCAGCTGTTTGCAGGCTCTAGAGCTCTGGGCTCAGCACGCCAGAGGGTGTCCACCTGCAGAATTTCACCTGGCTTGGTGATGCTGAATCCTCTCAGAGCTAAAGCAGGAAAGGATGCTGAACTACCTATTTTGAGCCTAGAGGTACTTAATATGACTTGGAGAATGCCCAGCCTTGTAATAGCTGTGCCAGCTCCTGCAATCAAGTGAATTTGTGACAGTCTTGCTTTCATGGGGTAAAAATGAAATGGAATGTTTCAGTCCTCATAACTACAGGGAGGTGCTTGTAAATGTGAATAGTGGCTTGGCCCCCAAAAGGCAAGTAAAAATCCAGTGTGGGTTGTTGTAATTCAGATGCCTAATTTCTGTGCTTAATCATCATTTTGGGGGCCTGACTCACAGTTTTTAAGTGTTCGGGATTGCTGTAGTGAGAATTACATATCAACCTATAATTAGATGAATTTTTTAATTAGGGAAACTGCAACAGTGAAGGGAATAGGAGAAACAAAACGCAATCTGGGCATTCCTTCATAGGTCACATTATTGAACATTTTGTCTTGGCAGCCAGCAAGCATCTAGCAGAAACACACTTGCTGAGCCTTATGGACAAATGCTGAACATCTCCAGGTTTATGTATGCCCAGCTGGATGAAGCAGAAAAATGCCCATGAGACATTTATTTTTTCTATCCTGTTTAAACCATTGCCTTGAAGTGTATCCAGAAGGGAATGGCAGAGTGTGCTGTTGGAGCTTTCTGATCCACAAATGGTAACAACAACAAAGAAGTTAATGTCAATGGAGAAAACATGTGTTTTGATAGATCTGTTCAGACAACAGAACAAGTGGAAAACACTTATTTAGTGTAGTTCAGTAAATGCTAATAGGTCCAGATCTGAGAACATGTTTATTTTCGTGTTGGGTCTTTGATGCTTTCTCTCATTTAAAAAAAACCAGTTTTGTGCTTCACTTGTCTAACAGGCCATTGCTACTGAAAGTCTTGTACTAAGAGGGTTGAGTTTGTTGTTTTTCCCCGCCTAATCTGTGGGAAAATGTGGAGTTGATTTTACGAATTCAGCATAAATTCTGTTTTCTCATCTGCTGCAGATCTGCATCATGGAGAAAAGCAAAGTTGCCTCTGCTGCTGTGGAGGGAACTGGGCTGCTGGGGTTCCAGTGGGGTGTGGGCTCTCTTCTCTATGGCATAACCAGGAGAACATGTGCAGTGTGCTGTCGCTTGAAATCAGAGCTCAACCTAGATGAATATGAGCTTGCTCGGCACTTTGGAGCTTAATCAGTTCTTTCTCAAAGAATTCATAGCTTAATCATTTGGTTTCAGGTGGTGTCTCATGTGGCTCTGCAGTGTGTCTGGTGAGAATCTTACTCCTTTGCATTTAAGATCAATAACTGGTTTTGCTTTAGAGAAATTGAAAAGAAACCCCAAAGTCCTGAGAAGTAAGTTGTTTGCACTCAAGAATTGCTGCCAGTGTACAGGTACTTCTCAAAAAACTGAATAACTGCTAAGAGCAGATGAGCTTTGAAAAAGTTTAAGGAAAAAATAGCCAGGCACTGTCATTTCATCATCACCTTTTTGGGTCAAAAGTGAATGGGCTGAATGTATTGCAAAGGAAGATTTCCCAAAACACACTGGAAGAGTGATTGAGCACATAAACGTGATTTTAAAAGTATTTTAAAACCACCTTTCAGGCAGTATTCCTGTCTTTAGATGCTTCATTGCAGGACTAAGTAGGTTGAACGATTTATTTAGTGAATTTTTACTTTTATCCTCATATTGAGTAGATATCTTGGGCGAACTTCTTGAAGGATGTTTAGGATTTTTGCTTGCTCTTTTTAGCGGCAGCTTTTAAATGTTGATACTATAAAAGACCATAAACTTCCTGAAAGTTAATTCACAATGAAAAGCACTCTGGGTTCTCTGGGCTTTATGCTTTCCCTGAGCAAGCTGATGGACCACCTCTGAAAAGAGGAGTGGGGAGGCACCCTTGGGATTTCTTCCCTCCTTTCTCTGGTGCTGCCCTTGCCTCCCTCCCTGCCTGGAGGTGGTGGCTGTGCCTGCTGTCCCCTGGGAATTTACAGGTGACATCATGCCAGTTCCAGAATAACTTGTCCCCCAGTGTTTTAGAAAAGGATTGCCTTAATGCCTTGGATCATTTCCAGAACTACCTCAGCTGTCACCAGCAGCTCTTCCCACTTCAAAAAGTACTATGTTCTATAAATAGTGGTGCAAATTAGGCTTTGGTTGTGTCCCAGATCCCTCAACTACTTTTGTCCCCAGTCCAGGACTGTGGAGTGAGAGGCAGCAGGTGCTGCCCCAGTGTCCAGCCTGGGCAGGGCAGTGGGCACAGCTCTGCCAGCTTTCAGCCTTGTCCTGGTTGCTGGCTGCTTTATATATTCTTATTCTTACTTAAAAGCTGAGTTTTTCTCTTGGGAAAAGTGTCAGAACCCTCTTGCAGGCCGAAAGGAAAGGATTGCAGAATGGAGCACTCCAGAAGGAAAGAAAATGCTCTTGGAGGGTAGGAGGGAAGGTGGTGAGATGGAGAAACCTTGCGAGGTTGGAAGGGAGGTGGAAGATTGCCAGGGCTTAACACAGTAAAGCCAAGGGGTTTGTAGCTGCAGGGACACTGAAGAAAAGGGAACATAAAAAAGCAGAGAATAAAATAAAGAAACATTTATGTGAAGCAGAATAGCAGAGAAAGACCAGAGTTAGGAAATTTGAGAACAAGTACATGGCTAAATCAGAAAAGCAATCAATTAAGGGTAAAACATTCAGTGAAGTGAACAATTCAAGGACTGCTCAGTTGGTTAAGCAAGATAACCCAAGGAAGTAACAATTAATTAAAACTGCGTGAGGTAAATGATAATTTCAGTGAAGAAGCTCAAGTGTCAGATGGAAGCAGGTCGCTTGAGTAAACTGAGGGTTCAGTTTCAATGATCAGAGGTATAAGAGAGGCTATGAAACCGTAATAGGAGAGGGCATTTTTATGCCACGAGAAAGGAGATTCATTTCGCTCTAGAGATGACTGTTGAAGTGGTGAGATTTGGAAGTGGAGTGATGAAATATGTGGAGTACAGCCCACTCACTGCATCTATCTCTGGTACCTGTCCTACTTAAGAGCTGTGGTAGGGAAAATGTCCATATGGTTAGCAAAAAGACAGGAAAACAACATTTGTTGCTCTGTTTTTTTTCATTCTCTGATTGCATTTTGCCAACTAGACAGTCCACAGGCTTGGCATCTAGTGAACTTTGTTTGCTGAGGGTTAGATTGCCCTTTGGGGCACAAACAGGTCAGGCTGAGGGATGATGGATTACAGCAGGCAATTCTTTAACTTCTCACATCTCAAACTGGGGTTGGTTACTATGGTTTTGGGGTGAGACTTGAAAACGAAGGTATGCTTTGTTCTGTCTGGATGCCATCCAGAGCAGTTCTGATGAGATGACTTCTCACTGTATATTCTAGTAGGATCATACACATTGTTGGCATTAACCAGATGCATACATAGTGCGTGTTTAGAAGGAGCTCTGAGCTTCAAAGTTCACTGTTCTGGGGATATTCAGCTACTTCAGAACTCCTTGGCCACGTGCACTTGGCCTGTTTTGGTTCCAGGCTTTGGAGCAGCTCTGGGAAGGTGAGGGATTTGTGGGGGTGGACATGGAGCTTCTACACTTCTGGTCGCCAAATGCCAGGAAATGCCAGCATCTCCTCCAGAGTGATCTTGCTGTGCAGGAGGCAGAGTGCAAAGCAGTGAAATTCTGGGTCTTGGGTGTTGTCTTTCTCTCTCTTCTGCAGCATTTCCATCATGTAGCTTCTGCCCTACTTCTGCCCTACTTCCCAATGGTTGTAGGAATCCTGCAGGAGATTTGGCAGAGATGTGCAGTATAAATCAACTGATAATGGGCTTTCATTGCAGTGCATAAAACCACAGAAATGTCTTAAATGGGACTCATTACTACATCAGGTTCTTTTAGTTTAGTTTCTGTCAAGGCCTGGCACCAAATGCTGCAGAGAAAGTCATGCAGTACATGTTGTAGTAGTATGATCTCCCAAATAAATCAATGTCTCAAGTTCTTAGCATTTTGAGACTTCATTTAGCCTTCACTAACTTAGTTTAACACCTCATTCCAAATTACTGTTGTTACTTAAAACAACCTTTCATGTTCTTGGGGCTTACATAAATAATCCATTCCTTCTTAACCTTCATTATACTTAATTAAGGAAGTGCAGGTGTTCTTGGAATGGTTAGTTCTTAAATATATTTGTCTTATTCTTAGATTGCTGCTTAATCACTGTGTGTCTTCTCTTTGACTCATACTCCCTTTTTGTACTAATTTGCTTTTTTATCTGGTTGATTTTCAGAGTGTGACATTGTACCAGAAAACAAAATGTCACCCTGCTGTTGAAAACCAAATAGCTCATCTTCAACCCTGTAGTAAACAGTTTAATTACTATGGAAACTGAATTATTGCTCTCTAAAATTGTTCAGTTGTTGCTTCTGAATTGATCCCTTTTTTAAAAAAATTCTGAATAATTCACTGCTTAAGTTTCTTGAAATGAGTAGCATAGGCCAACTGGGGATGATTCAGTAGAGTTCTGTAGCTTGTCATGCATTCTTGAGCTGCAAGGTGAATTTTCAGGATGAATTTGAGACCTAAAAAGGTAGCAGTTGGACTGCCCAGTTGGTGGATGCTCTCAAATCAGCTGTGTCAGGCCTGGGAGCTGAGGCTTGGTCAAAAAAAAAAAAAAGCATGTTGGGTTAACATTTGTGCAGTACACATCCTGAAGGCATGAACATGAGAGTCTTCTCATGCAGGTCAAGAGACTGACATTTATTTTCCCAATAGGGCATGTTTTTTATTTTTACTCAGTAGCAGGAAGGAAAACCACAGATTCAGTCAGTTCATTGTGGGATAAGTCCAGTGCCACTCCAAGAAGCTGAGGACAAAGGGATCAGAAAGAGAGAATGTCTTGGGTGGCCATCTCTTGGGGCCAGGGACTGCGGGATTCTTGTTTCCAACACATATTTTCCACAATCTTCCTAAAGGATTATGAGCCACTTCCAGTCCAAACTGACGTGTTCAAGATCAATCAATAAATGGGAGAAGCTGCCACCTTCCTTCCTTCCTCCCCTCAGGATCCTGAATGCAGTGTTTCATGGGCCAGTGGTTTTATTGATTATATATCCCCACTCAGGCCTTTCTTGGTAGTGAATAAGCTGACCCATCAATACCTGTACCAAAAATTATCCCTGACACACTCCAGGAATCTCCCAGGTTGCTTGGATCACTCTGTGTTGCCCTTCCTATGGGTGTCAGGGAGATAGATAAAAGTCTCCTAGTGTGCCCAGAGTTTGTGATCCAGGGATTTCCTTGAGTCTTTTAAAGGAGATTTCTGTTCCCAGCACTCTGCCTCATTCTTTGGGAACCGAGGATGTGGATTCCTGAGTAAAAGTAAACTCAGGTTGGATACACTAGCCTGAGAGACTGCATGGCTGTGTTTTATGTCTTGTTTGAAAGAGCTGGTTTATAAATTCCTCCCTCAGATCTTTTCAGAACCTAGCTCAAGTATTTTTAATATTTAGATTTCTTTGGGTTATGGGTAGTCTGTGAAAACTGGAGCATGGCAGCTAATTAAACTTAGGAATTCGACAGTACTTCAACCCAAAATAGTTTCCTGTGATGTGTGTGGCTGTATCTGTCAAACTCTTCAGGCTTGGCTTTTATTTAGAATTTCGTAGTGTTGCAGTATATATAACTCTTGCAGGCATTTCAAGGTGGCATGTTTTGCTTTGTTGTAATATGCTAGGCAGCTCCCTAAATAGCAACAGGTCTCCTGTTTACTACCTTTACTCTGATGGATCCTGTGACTGGGTTCCCTCAGAATAAAGAAGTCTATAAAGAACGGGAAACTCAGTCACAACAAGGAGGGGAAAGTAAAATTGAAAGTAAACCAGACTTGATTTCTGCCAGGAACATTTCCTGTAGCAGTTCTGCAGCACTTGGAAGCCCAGGCTTTCCCAGACCCACCCACTCAAGCCTGTGCAGGGGAGGTGGGATTGTATAGCGGGGGGCAGGTCTGACAGATGGCAGAGGCAGGAGAGGTGGATGGAAAAGAAAAACATCTTGGCAAGATGGGTGGGAGTCATAGCACGTAGTAATCTCTGTAGTTTGTGTTTGACAGGCTTTTAGGAATTCTAATCTCACAGGGAGTGTTAGCTTGCTAAAGGCCACCAGATTGGGCAGAGGGGGAAGTTGGATAAATTGCATTTTCTGTCAGGCCTTCAGACCTATAAGAGCTTAGTACATAAATCACGTTTATCCCCTAGGAAGCTGTTTGATTGCTCTGAGTAATGGGGTTTGTGCATTCCTGATTATTCCCAGCAGCACAGAGCATAGCACAGCAAACTGCTTAGATTAGGATAGACTCAGACATGCTTCCTGTCTCATGCTCACCTCTTCTTTTTCACTGCCAGCTCTCTGTTTTCTACTTCAGTTGCTTCTTCTGTGTCTGCACAGGAAACCTCCCCACCCCAGAACCACTCAACCACATTGTGATGTGTTAAAGTCCCTGTTTGTAGTCAGTGCTGCCAAATACCCTTTGCTAAATGATGACAGCAAAACAGTGTGCAGTGGGCTGAAAGTTGTAAATATGTGATGACCTTGATGGCCGGAGCTGTTTGGATTATATAATGTGTAATGTGTAAGGGCTGTTTCAGAGCCCTGACAAGCTGCAGTGGTGCCTGTGAACTTCTGGGAGCTTCCAAAGTGTGAGTTTTGGAAACTCTGCTTGCAGCACCACATGAATATTTGTAGTGAAAGCCAGGTTTATGTTCCTTGATTACACTGGAAAATTCTTCCTTGGGGGTTGGGGGGAGTTCTGGCAGCTCTTTTTAGGGTCTGGAATGGCTCAGCTGATAAGCCTCTGCTCGTCCTTTGGAAGCAGCTGGTAAGTAATAGAAATGTGGATTAGATGTTTAGAGGAAACAAGGAGTGCTTACATCCCCACTGCTTAAGTCTGACCCAGGAAATTCCCAGTGTTCTTTATAAAGCCTGGAATTCAAGTGGATGTGGGTGCTGTAGCTCTGTCCAGAGGGAGTTGAATCATGTTAGGTTGCCAGTGAAGGAGTGGAGTGACTCAGAAATGAGATGATGTGGGAGGAAGCTCAGAAAATATCTCCTGGACTCTTCCCCACCTCCTCTTAGAGACTCCTGAGGCTTCTTTGCCACAGTGAGCACTGGGCAGAGAGGAGGTTTGAGAATGCTTTAAGTAATCTCAACAGGCATTTTACAGAGAGTTGTTAGTAAGTTGGCAGCACTGTTGAGACCAAATGGCAAAAGATTACTTCTGCATCAGCATTTTTTCCTTTCTGTGTGATGCTAGTGGGAGTGAGGCAGTGTTTATTACTGAGATATGTTCAGAAAGAAAAAAAAATCACTTTCCTGAGTGCAAAATGGAGCTTTGACCATCTCAAATCAATTAATACAACAACAGCTGTCACTCAGCCACTGGGAGTGCAAGTAGGAGAGCAGCCAAAGGAAATCCTGTGAGCCAGCATTTGCTTCTGCTTTTGTTTCATCATAACAGAGTCCCTGATGATCATCAATAAACTTGATTTTTGGGTTTTACTGGGCCTACAGGAGAGAAAGGTGTGAAGACAGGGTGTGTGGCCTCTTGTTCCTGGAACAAGTGTCTGGAAGTGATTTGTGAAAGCATCTCAGCTGATCTTCCCTGTAAGAACAGACTAATCTCAACCCAGAGCTGGTGAGATCTTACCTTATTTCAGTAAGCCTGTAAAGAGGCAAAAGAATTCAACTATGATAAAGTTCAATATGAGTGCAAGATGCCTACCATGTAACTTTTTTTTCTGTGGCTTCACCAGAAGAGATTTAAAAAGACTTGGAACTGGAGTTTCTAATAGAAGAGGTTCCAATTTGGTTAGAGGTT
This sequence comes from Brachypodius melanocephalos, assembly GCA_013398615.1. Classification (NCBI taxonomy): domain Eukaryota; kingdom Metazoa; phylum Chordata; class Aves; order Passeriformes; family Pycnonotidae; genus Brachypodius; species Brachypodius melanocephalos. The sequence goes on from VZSR01000680.1 coordinate 1,178,844, forward strand.
CCAATTTAGTTTCTAATAGAAAGAGCTTCCAAAGCTGCTCCAAAAGTCTTTCCTTTATTTTAATCTACTTAGTGCCTTTAGCAATGTGTTTGCATCAGTAAAGCTGATTTTAAAGCACCTAGCACTTGGGCAAGGTTTAAAACACAGCAGACTTTCAATAATTAAGCTTTTACCTGCAAACAGAGGAATTTCAAGTTCAAGGTATGTTTCAGATAAATGGCTCTGCTTTAATCTGTGGTAAAGATTAAACAGGTAAAGATCAAACAAGAATTTTACTGTTCTTGTTTATCTGTTAGAAGCCATCTGTCAGCACACAGGAGGACCACTGAACTCAGTTCAGAAATATCTCTGAATCCTCAGCCAGCTGATGGCCAGCTGTTTACAGAAGTGATGTTGGTGGTGTCAGCAGCTAGGGCTGTAAGTGAAGTCCAGTGTCAGTGCTTGGTGATGCATTAAATCCTGGCTTTCACCCCAAATCAGACTATGACAGCTTAACTGGTGTGTAATTCTGGGTGTACAGAGGCAACAAAGAGCACACTGTTTTGTCAGTGTCCGTTTCAAGGGAGCTAAAGCAAGGCATTATTTGGCATTTATGGATTATTTTCCCCTTTTCAGTCGGTAGAAAATGTGTTGTAACTGGAATCTCAAATCATAATCCACTCATTTTAAGAAATTTCTCTCACTGGCAGATTTCAACCAAAATAAACAGACTAATAGAAGTCTCAAGGGTAGTGAGTTCCTAGCAGTTTAAAAAAACTAGATAAAAGAGAGAGGTCAAGCCCAAGGTTTCCAGTTTTGTTTGGCTTCCTGTCTGGCTGATCAGCTCATCCTGCTGGCTGCTTGGCATCACATGGATGCTTCCCAACCTACCTCCCCTCTAATGACCATAAAGGAACACTGCCTTAGATAAACACATCTACATTTGATAGCTTTATTCCAGCCCATGAAGCCAGGCCTGCTGCTCCAGATCCTAGGAAGTCAGCAGAGGCTTCTGCAGCTAAGGTGAGCTGTGAGAAAGGGACTGCAGCTCTTCTGCTTGTCTACAGCATCCCATAGAAGGATCCTGTTCACCAGCAGCCCCATCTGATGGTTTTTCATCTCTGCTCACATGTTCCTCACAGTGCCAGAAAGAAGAGCTGGAACAGCTGCACTGATGGGTGATTTTGTCGCAGAGAATTCAGAGACAAAGAGGAGCAGGGCAGGGGAGGAGATTAATTGCTACATCTGCTATCCTTTTTTTTTTTTTTTTTTTTTTTTTTTAAATCTTATAAACCTGGCAGGAGGAGAGCAGATTTCACAGCTATGAGGTGAAATTAATGAACTTCTGTCTTGCAAAACAGCAGAACCATCAACTGAGACACAGAGTTACACTACATGAGGTGCTGCTGCAGGAGGGAAAAATTTGTGGTTCTCACCACTTCCCTCCTTCCTTCGAATGAAATTGCTGCTTGATTTGTGCCACCACAAACACAGAGAAATATCTGGCCTCAACAAGGGCACAAGGTGGCTATTTTCTTTCAGGAGAAGGAGATTCACTAAAAATTAATTGAGCAGCTCTAATCTTACATTTGAGCTTGCACTATCTGAGTGTTGATAGGTCCCACCTGCATCTAAGCAGTCGATTATCACACCACAGTGACTTCTCCACCTCCTTCTGCAAGGCAGATAAAAGCCCTGTAAGTAATACTCCTTGCAAAAGTGCCCCTATGCTCCAATCCAATAAACTCCATAGAGTGCTTTTCACTAATTTGATCAATTCAGTCATGCCACTTGATAGAAGGAGAACTAGACAGAAAGAAAAAAAAATTTCCTTCATTACTCAGATTTCCTAAAAGCTGAGACAACAGAAATGCTGCATTCCAGCAGATCTTACTGCATGAATAATTTGGATATCTTTGCTATTGCTGGTCACAGTTTGTGGTGGTTTCCTTATAATACAGCTCTTTTTATATATCTGAGAGTCTTAGAAAAAACTTCATCTGACCAAGTCCTAGAATTCATACCTTATAATTTGTATTTCAAAGCTTGCAGGCAGGCTTTGTGCATAGGAATTTGAGACAAGTTTGCCAGAATCAAAATGTGTTTCTCTGAAAGGAAGTGAACAATTCTGTGTTGCAGTAGCTTCTCAGATCAAAGCTGCTCCATATTTAAGTGAAAGAATTGGCAGGAGGAAAGGTAAACTAAAAGCTTGTCAGGTCATCTGGTAGGCTTTTATTCAGTGAGTTACGGAATCATGGAGTGGCCTGGGCTGGAACAAACCTTAAAGATCATCTCATTCTACTTCCCTGCCATAAGCAGGAATATTTTCTACTATCCCAGGTTGCTCAGAGCCCCATCCAACCTGGCCTTGGACACTTCCAGGGATGGGGCAGTCACAGCTTCTCTGGGCAATCTCTGCCAGGGCATCACCACCCTCACAGGGAAGAATTCCTTCCTAATATCTCATATAAACCTGTCAGTGTGAATCCATTCCCCCTTGTCCTGTCACTCCAGGCCCTTGCAAATAGTCTCTCTTCATCATTCCTGTAAGCTTTCTTTAGGCACCACAAAGCCATAATTAGGTCACCCCAAAGCCTTCTCTTCTCCAGGCTGAAAAATCCCAGTTCTCTCAGCTTTGTATCCTGGTTTCTTCTGGTTCACAAACATTGCTCACTCAAAAAGGTAGTCCCTGGCAAATTTTGGCCTCATCTGTATTTTTCCAATCTAAATGTGCCTAAATGTAATATCAGAATCAAATCCCCCATTTTCTATGGCATTTTGAATGTGCCTGGAAGAAAAATGTATCTCTGGTATATTTAAAAAAAAAAAAAAAAGAGAATTAAAATCAGTCAGAGATTAGGCTGAGGTACTACAATGACTAACAGCTCAGATTTTACCTTCTAGAAGGCAGCAGGATTTGCTTGTTCAAGGCCAAGGCAGCAAGGAAAGGGTAACCATATCATCCCACAGGATAAAAATACGTGTTTTATATTTTTTTTGCAGTCTGGGAATCAGAACTGTGAACTCCACTGAGTGGGTGGCACCAGATTGGTGATTTTAAAATAGGTGATGAAAACCCAAATATGCTCTGGTAAATCAAAGTAGGTAGTGAAGACTATATTCTTGGGTTAAATAAAATACTTTATTTCCCTTTGGGACACCTCAAAAAAGCCTGGGAGAAAAAAGGACTAACTTCTAGATTTCATGGTTTTCTTCTCCAACTATTAATTTGGCAATTTGTAGCAAATTATCATTAATTTACGGTTTAATTCCTTACTTTAAAAAGTCACAGCAGCTCTGTTGCTACGGTAATGAAGATGGTTTTCATGAATTCTCCTTATTCTGTGGTCACTGCAGTGCAACCTCTTTCCTTTCATGCAGGTTGGAGTGCCAGGCAGGATTTACTGTCTGCAGCCTTTTTATTGTCCTGATAACTCTCCTCTCTTGAGGAAGTTGGGGGAATATTACAGCAACCTTGTAAAGTCCACACACCAGAAATTGCTGCAGGTGGGATTGAAATAGGCTGAAAGTTTCACATCAAGAAACAACAACATAATAAATGTGAGAAGGAAAGTGCTCATGACTTTAGCCTTTGTAGAATCTTCCCTTATTGCAGACACCTTGACGGGGGAGTAAATCAGATTATCTCTGTTCTGCTCTGTGCTATCCACTCCTTTGATATTTCTTTTTCATTGCATTTAGACCTATTCTTCAAGCTTAGGTAACTGGCTATTTTCAGAAGTGAATCTATGCACAGCAATGTATTCTTGATTTGTGTTTGTATTTGATGCTGTGTTTGGCAAAGGTCTTAATTTTAGCTAGAGCTTCAGCTATCAGTGCTGTCCCAAAATCCCAGTTTGGCATGCTTTTGTGGCTATCAAGAGCATGTGCTCTGGCCATTGTCTTGTTCATTTGGTACTTGTCCAGGTGATCATTTTTAGGAGGGAGGTTTTAAGATCATATTCCTGAACGGCTGTGCTGAGGATAATTTTCACTTTAATCTTGAGTGGGGTGCTGTGCCTGGGGTAGTAAAGTGTTTTAAACACCATGAAAACCTCAAAGTCTCAGAGAATTCTTCAAGCTAATCCCCAGTTACAGTAATCTGGAGATTAGATTGAGTTTTCTAGGAAAAGAGAATTTGAGGAAAGAGAAATTCAATGTGTGTGACCAAACCCAACAATGTTTTCATGGAATATTCAGAAGCCAAATGCCAACTGCAGCTCCAAGCTCACTGATTGTAGCAGAACCAGTGATTTTACTGCTTTGTAGAATTCTGTAGGGCCATAAAATCTCCAGACTGGCAGCCTGGAGCAAAAAATGGCCACAAATAGAGCCATTATGTGGTGTTTGAGAGGGCTCTCTTACAGCTGCAGGCATTGGCTGCTGCCTACCCTGGGAGATGGGATATGAGCCTAAATTTTTGGTCTGCTCTTGGATGGCATGGGATGCATGAGTAATGAGAGGTCAGTTTGTCCCTGTAGTTGGCAGGGGGGCAGCTACCCTAGAAATAATATTTCCAGGCTTCATTTAGAATGGAATATTTAGGGGTGGATCTTGAAAAAGAGAGAATAGCCCCAGGAGTTATGGAAAGAGTAAAGAGCTTTGTTCATAGCAAGAAATTCAGGAAACTCCAACGTTTTTGTTCATCAATGGGGAGGTTGAAATTTCAGCAGCCTCCTTTAAGGATCTCTTATTAGATGGAGGAAAAATAATTTAAAAATCAGCCAAAACCTGAAGTGCCAAAAAAACAGACTCTGATCAGGGTTGCTAAAGACAATATCTTATTAAGCAGTGATTTTGGTTTCTCCCCTGCCACCAAAACCTCTTGCAAAAACGTGGGGATGTGTTATTCTTATGGAAACATTGCACCAAAGACATAATGAGGAGAATTTCAGGCTTAGATTTTGAGACTGTTAGAGGTGGTCAAGCCAAATGTGTTTCAGAGCCACTATTGACATAAATCCCTGAAGTATTTCCAGTAGGGGATGCACACGCTGGGATATAGGTGTGGATTTAGTTGAGGACTCCACGAGGCATCAGCAGGAGGGTGATGTGAATAAAGCCTTTTCTTGATGGTTGTAGATAAAGCCATTGGTGTTCTTGAAATGGGAATCACTTGTTGCTGGGAACTTACTTCAGTTGAAGTGTGTCTGAAAAATAATACACATTTGCAGAGAATTATGAACTTACGGCAAAATCAATTTTTGACAGGGAAAAGTAATTTTTTTTTTTTTTTTAAATACCAATTTTTAGAGATGAAAAGTAGCAGTGAAACTTTGAAAAATGCTAAAACTCAAAGTTTCTGGGAATAACTTTATGGTTTTGAATAAAATCTCCTCTCTTGCAGAGGAGAGCAGCTATATCAAGCATTTTAGTAGTCACTAATAATTGATGTTTTGCTGCTCCTGTGCAGCCACTGGAAATGGTTCCAGTCTCTTTAGGATTACCTTTCAGAGATGTGAGGAATGTATATGATAATATTGCACCGTGATGGGGAATTCTGCACTGTGTGTTTTACATACATCTAGGCGTGTCACCCTTCCTTGTGCCATGTTGGCTTTGGAAAGATAGGATATTCTGGACCTTTAGAGCTTTTCATCATTCTATATTTTAGTGTATGAATTGCTGAGTTTGCTGTGGCACAGAATTTTCAGGATAACCTTCAGCCAGCTCTCCAATTTCTGCTCAGGCTGGGTAGTATTTTTGGGAAATGAAGGAGTAAGAGGATATGGAGTTTCAGCAGGGACACTAACAAGTATAGCCACTCTCTCTATATATATCCATCATGCTGGGATAACTCAAGCTGGCCTTCACTTAGGAAGCAGGCTCTAATCCCACTGGGAATTTAGGACAAGGACATTCAGTAACTGAAGAGAGGTGCCAGAATTTCCATACGTAAGTTTGGAACTGGGGGGTTTTAGGAGGCCTGCTCTTCATAAATAACTGGATTTGCTACTGAGTGTTTATGTACCTTGGATCAAATTTTCAAAGGAGCTTATCTGATTTCTGTTTGTGTTGGAGACCAGTTTTTTACCCATTAAAAAGGATGAAGTTTCTTTTGCTGAATTTTGCTTTTGTTTCTCTGTGAGTCTGAATGAAAATTTAGATTTTTTTTTTTCCTGCCTAGGAAAAAGCAGGTTTTCTGGCTCTCCTGTAAGTAAAAGAGAGTCCCGTGGTTCATCTTCTGGCTGGGAAGCGTGGCTTTGGAGCACCTAAGAGTAGCAGGAATATGGATGTGAGGGGTGATGATTAATGAGGGTGTGACAAGGCTACAATTAATACAGCTTACTCTTTGTTCCCTTCCTCTAGGAAGCTGCTGGAAGAATGCTGTGACCCTGGGCAGCTCTTTGCCATGACAAAGATGAATTCCCCCATGGGAAAGAACCTCTGGTTTGACGGGGAATTTTTATATTCTGTCACAATTGACAATGCAACTTACTCTCTCTTCCCACAGGTTAGTAACCGTGTTTTATTTTCATTTTAAGTATTGAAATACTAAACAGCAACATGATACAAATGAGTATAAATAGGCTGAAGGGTCATCAAGAAATTTTATCTTCATTTCTCAGTACCAAACAGCATCTGTTTTTTTACTTCCATGTTCTGAAAATTTTGGTTGTATGAATGTTAATACTTCCCTGGCTGCTTTTTGGGATGTACACAAAGGAGGAAATTGGGTCACCCATCTTGATTTTTAAAATGTTTAGCTCTGGCTATTTTAAGAGGGTGCTTTCTGCATTTCAGTCAGGGATTGCAGTCACTGTGAGCCCCATCCACCGCCTACAATTGCTTCAGTTCAGATCTGTGTGGCCAAGATGGGACAGAGCTTTGTGTGAAGGTGCCCCAAGTTACTTCCAGGTTAAGGAAGTTCATTGATGGCAAACAACAGAAGCCCAATAAAAGAAGCCAGCAGCTTGACTTTGTGGATCCTTGCTGTGTTTTGAATGTTGGAGGTGGTTGGTTGTTCAAGTCTGTCAAAAGTGCTTTGGGTTAAGTGCAGGGCTTTGGAGAGCTGGCAATTTGTAATACAGATCTAGGCTGCTTCTTGTATTTCTAATTAATACAGGAACTGATACTGAATAGTGAGTTTGTTACAATGAATTCTGTATGTTGAGTACAAATATTTTACGTGGCTACACACTTTTAAGAAAGCTGAACTTCTGGCTTTATTAATTGATTCACCTGCTACTTTAATCTGTCAAATTCAAGATGTAGGGATTTATTCAGCCTCCCAGTGTTGAGTCATTCACACTTGCCTGGCAAGTGGATTTTTCCTGCAGTACAGCTGAAAAGGGGTTTCCCAGCTGGACTGAACTTCTGGAGACTGATAAAAAGTTTATGATGTGTTGCAGAGCAGTGGCTGTAAGTTTTGTTTATGATGATGAGTGTGATTTGTTGCTACTATACTGTGCTGTTTATTGGAGAAAAGGGGAATACTGGGCAGAGCTGTGAACTTTGTACCACAAACATGCTGGCAACAGGTGCTCAGAGTGTGTTTGTCTTTTCCAAGGTTTCAGGAAAACTCCACCTGGGCTGGCAGAGGGAGGTCACTGTTTTGTGATGGATTGGGCATTTCAGATTTGGGTTTGTTTTTTTTTATTTATTAAAACCTAGCACTCTTCTTGGCCGTGGTAATGTCCTGCGTCCTTCCACAGCAAAGAGCAGCGTGCTGGATGAGCTCCTTCATCGAGGTTAGAGAGAAATCACAATCTCTGCAACCCCACTGGTTCCCAGGATCCTGAGACCTGTCCTTAAAGTTTATCAGATCAGGAGTAGAGATCTGGGAGGTCCTGAAGAGAGAAACTCCTGGGGGACAACATGAGCTGGGACTTCAGTGTCCTTAGGCTTGTCAGGCAGGCTGCAAAGGGAGGGGGTAGATGCTGCTTTAGGATGGGTGGTGGAAAAGGGGAATTTTCATTATGTTCCAGCCCAGGAATGCTATCCCTTTAATGAGGTGTGGGCAGTTCATTTCTGACAAGTGCTACTCACTACTGCTCCTTCTTTCCTTGCAAGTACCACTGCCTCTAATTTGATGTGTTATTCCTGTGCATTTTGCCCAGAGGAGTTTTGTAGGCGTTTATCAGACAAAATCCTGGTAGGCTTAAAAGCTAAGGAGGATTTATTTGCAGTGAATTTTTAAAATGCATTTTTCCACTTCCCTCTTTGTTTCAAGAGAAGTACTTGCCTAAATTTTTCGGGTTCCTACTTTGAAGAATGGTGTCTATTATTAGTTTGGTTGCAAGCAATTTTCCTGAAGATGAATATTCCTTTCAAAAGTATCCAGAAGCTTAAAACAACTCACAAAATATGGTTAATACTCTGATATGGTTAATATGGTTAATACATCTAATTAGTTAATATGCTTAATACATCTGAAATGCCATGTGGATGTAACAGGAATGTAAAGGGCCACAGCTATGCTGATGTAATAAAAAAAATATTTCCTCTGGAATAAATAAAAATGGCTCCATCCAAATTGCTGGGCTTGAGCAGTTTAGTGATTACAGAAGATTTCTCAGTCCTAAACTAGGGACTAACTCACAGGATAATGTAACCCAAAACTAAATAGGGAACTTGCTGTATTTCATGTTAGACAAAAATAACTATGTCCAAAATTAACATGTAAAATCTCACTTGTTTCTGAATGTGAGCAAAACAAAATAGAATAGTTTTTCTTCTGAGCAGTCTGAAGATAAAATTCTTACAGCTGGCTCAACATTTTCTGACAGAGTGCTTTTCCACTGAAAATGCTATGTCATGAAAATATAAATTTAGTACCAGTTCATTAGTTTTTCAATACTCCTTTGAAGTGAAAAGGTTAGAAGGTTTTGATGGTGTTGTGACATTTCATTTTATCTTTTTTTTTTTTTTTTTGAATGTAATACTTTAGCTGTTGGGGTTTCTTTTTATCAGCTCTGTTGTTGCCTCTTTTTTCCTCAGACTTTGAGTGATTATATTACTCCTTTTATTTTTTCAAGTTTTTGACCCACCAAGAGAGAAATTTGTAGAAAAGAAAAAGCTTTTATGTGGAAATAGTCATCCAGTGCTCCATTTCAGTTTATGAGGATGAAATCTGATGTTGCAGAGTTTTGCATGAACCAGTAATTCCTGATGCTGGAAGCAGTTCCTCTTAGTCTATTCCTCTGTGTCATTTTGAGAATTAAAAAAGAATTAATTAATTTTGAGAACTAAAATTTCTGGGAGCAGAAATGAGGTATTGCACTGGCTGCAGCATCTTTCCCCGCCTACAGAGAAACTGGTCAATGCTCAGCACTCAGGAGAAGCCAGGCTGGCCACTGAAGGTCATGGGTAACTTGGAAATGTCTCTTGTCACCACTGTGGACTGTTGGAACTCTGGGCACTGAGAATTCCAGGCTTTCTGTGCTGCCAGGCACTGACCCCCAAGCAAACTCTGCATTGACCTGAGGCCGTGGAAAAGGCTTCCAAAATTGAGTGACAGCGCTGGGATTGTGGGGGTGGAGTTTGAATAGCACTGTGTGATATCACAGGTTGCAAAACTTAAGAGTTTAAGGGTTTAGAATGCAGTAATTGATATAAAATAAGATGGAGGTTTTAGGGTGGAGGCTCCTCCTTCTTTTTCACCTTCTTCTTCACCTTCTTCTTCATGGGTTTGGGTGTTGTTTTTTAATTGGGTAGAAAAATCCGCATTGCGGGCCACGGGTGGTTGATTATTGGGTTAAAAGTAAAAATAATTTAGGTGTCATTTCTTAATTGGACTGTTTATCCTTAAAAGACCTTGTAGAGAAAGAGATAGGGCTCCATTTTTAGTTTGTTACCTTGAAGTTTGTTACCATGAAGTGTTACCTCACGGTTTGTGAGACTATAGTGTAGATAAAAGTTAGTAAACATCTGAGTCCGAACAAGAAATACTATCTCAAACATTTAATCCCAACCCTGGCAAAGAGAAGATAAAACACCTCAGTGGACCTTTATTGAGCAGAAGACAGAACAGTGTGGTCGTGGGTGTCCAGCACTGCTGTCCCTGGTGGGGCAGAGACACACACTTCTGGAAGTTCAGCCGTGGCTCTGGTCCTGCACTCTTGCACTGAGGCAGGACAGAAGGCAGGACTGGCATTTCCCACCCTTCACCATCTGGCTGGAATGGGACAAACCAGGCTTCCATATATTCCTGCAGGTATTTTTAGCTGCTCTGAGTAAGCAGGATGCAACCACATGAGTAGCTAGGATGTAACTCAAAACCACGTGAGACAAACGTGAACTGACGCTCATCTGCTCTGGAGTTAAAGAATGCATCAACTCCAGTTTCAAATGGTTTTTTAAAATAATTTTTTTTGCTCCTTGCTGTGTTTTTCTTCCTCAGAGTTTCAGAAACATATTTCAGACTATCTTTAGCATTAGAGAGGAAAAAACCTCTTGCCTCCATAGTTAGTTTTTTGTGCAAATATCTGATTTTTGGTGCTTGTTGGCAAAAGCCTATAGCAAAGAAGAACTGAGGTAAATTTCTGAGGTCCCCTTTCTCCATCCCCCAAGAGGTTAAAAACCCCAGTTAAATCTAATGTAACTTCTCACTCTGCCATGTATTGTTTCAGAGGGTAGAGGGGCGAATACGTTTCAAAAGACATTTCAAATGTTAAACATTAACTTTTTAATCTGGCAAAATAAAACTATTAATTGAAAAAAAATCTGGTTTAATTGTATTTCACTTGAAGCAGTTAAACACTTTTGGTACCATCAGTAAATTATTTTAATTTACTAAAATATGATTCCTCAGCTGCTCAAATCCCTTGTAAGTTTTCCCTTGCAGAAGCTGTCAGTTCCAAGAGTGGCTGCTTGCACTGAGCTTCTCATGAATAGTCATCACAAATGGTGTTGGAGAAATCCAAAGGAAATAGCTGCCAGCCATTAAAAAAAAAAAAAAAAATGGGAAATGAGGCATCTGTTTCTGAGTACTTTGTGAGCAGGAGAAAGATAACATTTTCCAAATCGCACATAGAATATAAATATTTGTTTAAATTCCTACCATTAATATAAAGGCAAAGAAAAAGTTTCCCTAATTGTAAATGTAAAATGGAGACATTGTCTGACATTTTTGGGATTTTCTGAATGGTGTATTGAGTAACAGTGAATTATTTGATGATTGTCCTATGTGATTTGTGCTTTCAATTGAGGATACCTCTTAAATTTTGGGAGGTTATTTGCTTTTTCTTGGTTGCTCACAACATCTTTCATTTAGCCAGAGATTTTGCATCTTCCTGCTGGTGCTGTTTCAAAGTAAATTCCCTGCTCTTACAGGTTACAGCGTGCAGCACATAGAATAATTTGTAATTGTTTCAGGGAAAAAGAAAATCAGGTTGGGAAAGGGATTTTGGTGTAGTCTGCAGGCTTTTTCCCTTATTGCATGCTGAGAATAACGGGAAAAACATCCCGAGGAAGGAAATGGCACTTTGGTTCTAGCAAAAGGTGAGGTGTAAGAGCAGCAGGTTCTGGGAGAGGTTGGATGGGAGCCAGCTGCTGTGCAGATCCAGGGTGGAATGTGAACCTGGAGCTGTGTAAAGAAAGCCAACCCCTTTAGGAGGACAATGCTTCCTTCCTTAGGGCAGATGCTCTGTTTTGTTGGACTGATTTTAGACCCAGGTGATCCAAAAATTGTGTATAAAACGGGAAACCTCCTGAAGCAACGTGGGCTAGGATCTGATGGATGGGCTGCAGTGTTGCCAGGAGGCAGGAATTACTGCCCTTGCTGTTGATTTTGGATGTGCTCTGTTAATTTTTTTGCTAGCAGTGTACTCTGTTCTCAGTAATGCTCTGTAATCAATAACTGCTTGGAGAAATACAGTGAAATATTGGCTGTCATCTGTGATGTTTTTTCTTGATGTCTTGGATATGGACGTAAATCTTAGGTCTACAGACATTCCATTAAGCAGCTTTTATTTCTATTTCCATTAATTCTGCTCTCTAAACAGTACCTCCTTATCTGCCTTTGAGTTGTATTTTGTTAGGATTTGAGGAAATCTCTTGGTGCTTTCCCTTTTGGTCCTTTTTTTTTTCTTCTTCCTTCATTTTTTTTCCTGCTCCCTATGCCTACTTTAATATGCAAACTCTGTTCTTGATTGGGGCTACATATATTGACTCAAAATGAAAATGTGATAAACATTAGGGCAATGCAGAAAATGTCGTATGCTAAAAGGTGAAAAGGTATTTAAATATTGTGAAATGAAAGCTGTGTTTTGGGAAAGCAACTAATACATTTTTTATTATTCAAGCAATTGTATTGTACAGTGCTTTTCATAAACTGGGAGATGAAATACTGTCTGTAGAGACCTGGCAAATTGTGCTCTTTTGGAACGTGAGTCTAGGTGCCTTGAGAGGCTACCTGGAACAGAGGCTAGACAGAGTTAAAGGAATAAAGTAGGTATTTATTAAAGAAGTCTTCAAAGAATACACTTTGGACAGTGCAAGAGCCTGGCTGAACTACACCTGAGATGGAAGGGTCACACGTTTTTACTATTTTATAAATTTTGGTCTATTTACATGTTAATTGTTCAAATACAGCTCCAGGTTATGAAGTCCCATCCTCTCAGTTTGCTCTTCTCAATTTACTGTTGTTTGCACTTTTTGGGCTTGAAGCTGCAACAGCGTCCTTGGTTCTCGGGCTGGAAAAGGATTGTTTTACCTAACTAAATTATGAGGAGAACTTGCTAACACTTTATATGAAGTTCAGAGTCACACACTAATACAGTACAGAATCTGGATAATATGAAAGCTAAAACATAAGGGATCACCTTCAGTCCCGGATAATCTCTAGCCGTTGGCGTCAGGGTGATCAAAACAAAAATGTGGCTTAATATTTAGTTAAGAGAAGCCCCTACCTTCACTGTGATTCCATTCTGGATGATTAAGAGCTGTCTAATTGGACCAGTTTGTGTGGTATGTTAGGAAAGCTGTAAAGGAGCATCCTCTACCCGGTCTGAGCAAGAGCCACAGTGTTTCTGAAACTGCACAGTACAGACAAGATGCAAACAAACCTGAGGGTGAAAATCAAATCCATGCTAGAAAACTTGAGCTGGAACGTGTTGAGTTTGAAGTGATTAAATGAAGGATGGGCAACATGCCCTTGTTGAAGTGAGTTGAGTGGGACCAAGGAGTTGCTTTCTGTCCCCTGTTGATGTGGGCTTTGGTCAGCCTTGGCTTGCTGTGTCTCCATGCAAGCAGCTCAGCCAGACTGTCTTGGGTGAGCCTGGTTTCTGTGGATGTTGTCTGCAATAATGCACATGCCAAACGGGCTTTGTCTCAGTCGGTGCAAGCACATAAATAGATGCTGACCTTTCCAAATGTGACAGAGAGACAGGGAAGGGCTGGATCTGGCTGCAGAGTGTCAGTTTGGCCCGCAGGCAGAGAGAGGATGGGCTGCCCTGACTCAGCCTTTGTGTTTCAAATCCAGAGTGACTGAGCATCCATCAGTCTCTTTCCTAGGTAATGCAAGAGCTCATGTTTCTACTCATTGGCTGTACAGCTGAAATGTTCTCCCTCAAGTATCATTTTTACGTTTGTAGGTCACAACTCCACTCCCCATTATGCTGTGGGATTGCAAAGTACAGAGCAAAAAGGCTGAACTTCGAAGAGGAAGTGGGAAGAGCAAGCAAAGAGGGACAGAGAGGGCCTGGGAATTTTATGGGCTTTTTTGTCAGTGTTCACCTGATTTATGGCACCATAAACTTGCTGCTTTACAAGCAGGAACTGTTGCAAGCAAAAGAAAAATTAAAGGAAGTGGGCACAGATGAGAAGATGCAGGGACAGCAGACTTGGGATGGCTCTAAGTGACTTCAGGACATATGAGCTGCCTGGCTGAGGGGGTAAAAATAGAAATAAGGGGGGGTTCTAGTCTGCCCAATGGCAACACAGTTAGGTTTGCTTTGTTTGTTTTATTGTAGTTTTATATAACTGAAAAGATACGAGAAGGAGATTGTTCCTCCATGCAGAGGTTTTCCTGGCAGTGAACTTCTTTATATACCAAGACTTCCACCTACAGGTGCAGTGAAACCTTTGCTTTTTGAGAAAGCTTTATCCTTTATATGCTGTCCAACTGTTGACCTTTCATTTTATTTATGAATTCTGTTATTAAAATACATCTTGTTCAGTTTAAAGATGTTTTACTGTATATGTGACTATATAGTTGAATTATTCAGTGATCAACACATTATATTATTTTTTTTCTCTGCAGAGGTTGACTTTTTTGGGAAGATACTTCTTAAAATAGGCTTAATATCTTATTTGAGGCTTAGGTTTGGGTTGATTTCATACCTGGCGCTTAAAGCCTGGCAGAGGAATGAGTAGGAATTTATGGAATGCTACGTACTTCTATTTTTGTGTTGTTATTTGGTTTCTTGATATTTACTGGAATACAGCAGGATAGCAGATGATGTTCAGAAGGTATTTATTGTGTAGCAGAGATGCAGTCCCCCCCCCTCTTCTCCCACATATTCCTAAACACAGATGGAAGTGTGGCTTAGTGGAGTCTGCAGGCTTGGACAAAGTCAGGGAAGGTGATGCCACTGCTGAAGCTAT
>VZSR01000680.1:1193469-1284527 GCA_013398615.1 Brachypodius melanocephalos
CTTGAACACTGCCAGGGATGGGGCATCCACAGCTTCTCTGAGTATCCTGTTCCAGCATCTCACCATGCTCATGGTAAGGAATTTCTTTTTAACACCTAATCTAAGTCTACCGTATTTCAGGTTTTTCAGAAATACTTATCTAATAATTTTTACAGCTTCCTAATGGAAATTCCACAACCCACTAGTCTGTCCAATCTAGTAAGTTGCTGCCCTTATGCACAGAATATATTTCCTGACATCTAACTTGAAATTCCCCATGGCTAAAAGTTAAGAGATGCTTTTTGCTTATCTTTTCCACATATGACTGCTATCAAGTCTCCCCACGGTCTTTTCTCTAGGCTGAAAAACTGCAAGTCTTTTACTCCAAAAGTTGGGGTTTTTTTGAAACTTCTGAATGATTTTGCTCTTCTAATGGTCTCTGAGGAAAATATGTGCCAATTAACTGTGTGGTGCCCTCAGAAATATATTCTCAGATTTATCCTTTGAAATGGTACAGCACATCAATACCAAATACTCCAAAGCAGAGCTTAATGTCACCTTTCTGCTTGAACAAGCTTGTATTTAGTGTTGCTGTTTATTCTGTGCACAGTGCAGCTTGGTACTGTGGAGCAATGCTGCAAATTCAAGTGTTGGGACTGGGCTCAATAGGAGACAGTTTAGGTGAAAAAAGACAATAAATGCAAAGGCTACACGGATCTGTTCTGTGATCCAGTATTATGCCAGTCAAGATGAGAAAGCCAAAGAGAAATAATTCTTGTATGAGTATGATGCTCTTTATAACAATTCCCTTAGGCACTTCACGGCCATTCAAATTCAATGTATGGTGTTATTGCACAGGTAAATCTCTGCCTGGAGACCTCTGGAGAAAATGAAAATGAGAATTTCTCCGGGTAGAGTTTGTGGGGAAGAAATATTGCAAAATCCCTTTTTCCCATACAGTAAACAGATAGAGATGCTCCCCCACTATTCCTTTTTTCTTCACACAAAGGAAAAAAAAAAAAAGGAAGAGACCCAGAGAGCCCCTGTGATACTCAGGGCAGTTTAAATACAGAAAGAACTGTGGTAACAAAATGAGTAACAAAAATATGTGGTAAAATAGGGGAAGTGAAGCCTGGTTACTTCTGAGTCAACAGAAGTGTTTCAGCTGACTTCAGCACGGCCAGGATTTAGCCAACAATACCCTTTTGCTGAGTGCGCTTCTCCTAAGACTCATAATTTTGGTATTGTGGCTTCTTGGATAACAAATAATTACTTTTTTTTTTTTTTTCCTCAGTTTCTCAGCCTTTATTAGGCATTGTTTTTATGTAGTGAAAGAGTTCTCTTTGTCTAGTCTGACTGAGGGAGGATTCCTTCATGGCAAGGACGTGGACCTGTTGAAGTGAGTCCAGAGGAGAAACACCAGGGTCGATTACAGGGATGGAGCAGTTCTGCCATGAGAAAAGGATGGGAGAATTGGGATTGTTCAGCCTGGAGAAGAGAAAGCTTTGGGGTGACCTAATTCAGGCCTTCCATTACCTGAAGGAAGCCTACAGGAAGGAGGTGGAGACTGTTTACAAGGGCCTGGAGTGACAGAGCAAGGGGGAATGGCTTCACACTGACAGAGGTTTAGATTGGATATTAGAAAAAAATTCTTCCCCATGAGGGTGGTGAGGTACTGAAACAGAGAAGTTCTGCAAATCCCATCCCTGGAACTACTTAAGGATGGGGCTCTGAGCAACATGTTTTAGTGGACGATGTCCCTGCCCATGGTAGTGGAATTGCAACTCGATCATCTTTAAGGTCCTTTCCAACCCAAACCATTCTGTGATTCTGCGTTATTTTCTGCAAAATTTTCTTGAGATACAATCAGACTGTTACCATGTTCAGGTATCCATTTGCACCAGACTGTTGTCATGGTGCCAAGGCAGTGCCAATGTTTTGTGAATTTCATATTGAATATCTGATTGTTTGAGTCTAGACCATCTGAGAGATAAGGAAGTTGTAGAGAAAACCTGAATAGTGATAATTAGCAATGTTGCTTTCTCTCTAAAGTATGATATCTGCTCCCACTGAGCACTTGTAAGGCTGAGTACTTTCCTGAAACCTGCTGTTAGGTGAAGCCTACAAAATAAATAATGTTTCCAAGTAGGCCAGAAACTTGTTTTTTGTGCTTTCAAAGGGTCTTTGTTCATCAGAGATAAAAAACGTAGAGGCAAAGTTAGAAAGTGTTCAGCATGGTTCTACTCCAATATAAATTAGATCCTCGCTGCTTGCTTCATTATTTGCATTTTGATCCTGCAAGGAACTCCTCATTCACAGCAATTATAACACTTGGTTTTATTCTTTTAAATATAAGCTTTTGGCTCTTCTTTCCATTTCTCCCGTACTCTGAAGTTTGACATGCCAGTTACCTCCACGCAATATTACTCTTGCTAGCCATGTAAACTTGATTTTCACACTCACTTGGTTTGTAAAATGCATGTTAATAACTATGTCCCTGCTATATTCTCTCTTTTCTTTCCCCTTCCTGTGAGTACTGCAGGCTCTCTGCTTTATGGAAGACTGCACTTGATTCTCTCTGCCAGCTCTAGTTGAGGGTAACATTTGCCCAGGTTAAGGTGACCTTAAAGGCCAACTTGACCTGGCAGGGACCTTCATGTGATGGCTGGTACCCACTCTGGGTTGGTGGTTCTGGGGGGAGCTGCAGTGGAGGGGATCTGGTGTAACAGCTCTGCCAAGTCGTTTAACACCCAGATATTTACAGATATGTGAGCTTGCAAAGATGCTACCTTTTTTATTCAGCAGAGCTGCTCCTTTCATATCCCACTTAGTTTTATCTTCCCACTGATGGAACTGTGTTTTCATTCCTTCAGAGCATCTCCAGCTACAGAAAAGCAGGTTGGGCTGTAAGTTGCTCTGCTCTTAAATAGTGTCACCAGCTTAATTGGATTTTTGTCATACATTTCTCAAGGGCTAATTAATGTTCTACATTACTCTGCTACCCTTACTTCTCCATGGAGATGACAATGTACAAAACAGATCGAAATCAAACCTGATTTGCCAAGAGACCTCACAGAGGTCTTGATTTCAGAAGTTCTCATAATAGACACTTAGTCTTTAAATCTGTAAGGGCAAAGCTCTGGCCTGTCAGCTGGGACAGGATCTTTCCATGCCTGAGCTGAACTTTGAGCTGGTGTCTGTCTGAGAGGGGGAAAAAATGTTGAAACTGTCGTTGATAGCAACAGATATTTTGGTAATATAGGAGTAAGGTGAACTAGCACGTGCATTCTACTAAAGGTGTATTTGTGGTTAATTCCGTTACAGGTGAGAGGATGAGAGGAAATAAGTATTTTTTTCAAAACTCTGATTCCAGTGTACTTTTGTGCTGGCTTTTGTCAAAGACATCTGCTACCCACAGTATCCCTTTGGATCACCCTTTGGATCAGTATCCCCTTCTCTGATGGACAGTGATGACAGCTCCCTAGTCTGCTGCTTCAGTTCTTCATTCCTTCTTTTCTCACCACATTTTTGTCTCTGCATTGCCTCCTAGGTAGCCCCCAGGTCTCCCCACCTGCTGCTACTATTCTTCAATCTTTGTTAGTATCTCTTTCTAGCTCAGATAGGGGATCACTTCGCTCCCCACTGATGCTTTCTGGGCTGCTCTCAGGCTGTGTGGAGTCCATGCAGCTTGGCACAGACCTCAGAGACAGAGAGTCATTGCAGGGATTCAGGCAAGGAGCACAAATCCCATTTTGCACCTGTTTCCCACAGTGTAACATTTCTGGCATCTCTGCTTTGTCCTGCTGTGGGCATGTGAATCCTTCATAAAGGTGAGACAGCCCCCTTCCATGGAAGTACTACTCCATTAGTCCAATACCAGAGTAATCTGCACACCTGGAGCAAAATTCAAAGTGTTACAGAAAAGAGCACATTTTCATGGTCAGCTTTTGAACTGTAAAATGATTTGCTCATCTCTGGTGTCAGGTAGGAGCTGCAGTCGCTTTGCTGCTGCCTATTCTGTAGTTGTCTAGATGGCTTTTTTCTCCCTGTAGTAACACTGTGTAATAATGTTCTCATGTTATCCTGATGGCTTTGTTGTGGCTTTGAAGGCATAGGAACATAGATAAAACAAACCTTATCAGGAGAGGTAGTATTCTTTTATAAAAGCAAGGTGTGCTTGGCTCTTGCAGGCCACTCCTGCAGATCCCACAAGACAGGCTTCACTTCTCTTCTGTGGCTGGGTAGCAAGCAGTTACTTGAGGGATTAGCAGAATCTGAGTTTGCTTGGTCAGTGAGTTCACTGGTGACACAAAGCTGGGAAGAGATCCTGAGCCCTTCAGAAGGACCTCGACAGGCTGGAGGGATGGGCAGAGAACAGCTGTCTAAAATTCAGCAAAGACAAATGCAGGGTCATGCACCTGGGGAGGAGCCAGCACCAGCACAGGCTGAGGGCTGACCTTCTGGAAAAGCAGCTCTGCAGAGAAGGACCTGGGGGTCCTGGTGGACAGCAGGCTGTCCCTGAGCCAGCAGTGCCCCGGGGAACAAGAAAGCCAATGGAGTCCTGGGGTGCATTGGGAAGAGCAGTGCCAGCAGGTCGGAGAGTGATCCTGCCCCTCTGCTCAGCCCTGGCGAGGATCACCTGGAGTGCCGTGTCCAGATCTGGGATCATCAAGACAGGAGAGACAGGGAGCTTCTGGAGGGCAACAAAGATGATTTAGGGACTGGAGCATCTCTGATGAGGAAAGGCTGAGGGTGCTGGAGCTGTTGAGCCTCAAGAGGAGACACTAAGAGGGGACAGACACCCCTGTCTGTCAGTGTCTGCAGGGAGGGCTCAGAGCATGGACCAGGCTCTGTTCCCTGGGGCTCAGCAATGCGAAGAGGAATGGGCAGGAACTGATGCCCAGGAAGTTATAACTGAATATAAGGAAGAATTTCTGCCCTGGGCAGTGACCAGGATTGGCCAGAGAGGGCATGGAGTCTCCCTCACCAGTGATATCCCAGAACCATTGGGACACAATCCTGTGCCATGAGCTGTGGAGTGGTCCTGCTGAGCAGGGAGGTGGGACCAGATGACCACTGTGAGCTGTCCTTAGTTCAGCCAAGCTGTGAATCTGTCACCTAGAACAGAACTCCAGGGGAATAAAGTTACACGAAGCATGTTTGGTTTGCCATATCTGAAGGAAGAGGTGCACAGTTCCTTGAGGTTTTAAATGCCTGTATGAGGTTTTGGTACATTCTGTATTTGCATGATCTAAGCCACAGCTGCCTCTAATCGTACCCAGTAAAATTTAGTGGTGAAAGAGAACCTCAGATGGTACAGAGTGTGGTGGAGTCATTGCCCCGGAGGTATTCAAGAAACAACTGGATGTTGCCAACTCAGTTAGTTGACAAGCTGGGGATGGCCCTGAGATTGCACTTGGTGACCTTGGAGGTCTTTTGCATCCTAAATGATTCTGTGATTATGTTTTTCCTTTAGTCCTTCCATTTGTTTCTGTGTGCTGTTTTGATATTTTCAGATTACAAAAATACCCTGGTTCCATTCTCAATTGGCACGTTGTGATGGCATTTGTCTGTGGAATTTTCAAGTTAATTTGATGTTATTTTAATGCTCTACAGATCAGGGTTTTGGAAGTCATACACAATTATTTTGCTAAATATCTCATTAGCGGGTCAGGTGCTGTTCATTTTTGAAATCTCCTTAAAACTCGAGTAAATATGGAAAACATAAGTTGTGCAGGATTCCTGATTGGACAGCAATCCAAGTCAGTCGCTTCATAGCCCTTTTCCCTGTAAATTTAAGAAGTTTCTTCCATGTTCTGGCAAATATGTTAATATCCTGTTGTACTTTCAAAGAAGCTAAATACAATACAACTTGCAAAAATGTAAAAGGTATGCATTTGGCTTTGATGAGTAGCCTTTCCACCAGAATTCATGGTCTTTCAAAAAGCATTTTCTCTGAAATTACACTTTCCGAGCCTTTGTTCTTTCACTAACATACGCCTAACTACCACTTACTGGCAGCACACTCCAAATTCCTCTCAGAAAGAGTAAATTTAAAAACCACAGGTTTTACTTTAAAAGTTGCCTTTTGATTGCCCTGTCTTTATGTTTTGCCTTCAGTGGATGTCTAGCTACTCATTTGAGGGCTAAAAAAGCTGTCTCTGCAAAAAATGATGAGCTGAGTGAAAATAATTTTTTATTTTGCTGGTGTGTTAAGAGCAATTTACGCTGTACTTTGATATTCTTGCCACTCTTTTGGGACTTGCAGTAGTTTCATTTGGATGGAGGAGAGAAACTTTCATTTGAGGGATAGGAACAGAAAATTAAGCAGATGCAGTAGAGGCTGTGTTGCAGCCTGTAGGTTTTCTGGGGTTTGGAATTCTGTGCTGAGAGTGCCATGGAAAGGCTGCAGGGAGATCAGATCCCAAGCCAAATCCTGGAAACCCGTGAACAATCAAACCAGAAATGAAACATACCACACATGCTGATTGCAGTCAGAATACTGAGAAATGCTGGCCTAAATTATCCATCCTCAATTTAAAAATCATACGTGAAATATCTCAAATTTAAAATTCACTGTAGAAATTACAGATTTTTATGGAGAAAATAATGGTATTTTCTATCCTCACAGCTGCCTTGGCTGTTAATTGAATGACTGAGCTTTACTCTTGTGCTTTAGGTTCTTTAAGGCACCACTGTGGCTGTGAAAATGGATACAAATTACAACAGTGTGTAGAGAAAATGAATTCAGGGTTGTTCAATCAGCTGTGTAGGCTATTACCTCATCTGCTGGGTCAGCACTGAGCACTTGCACTTCTCATACAGTTATTACAAAATCATAGCAGTATTTTTTTCATTCATGTGTGGAGTTTGTTGTTTTCTCTGTGTATTGCTTATTCCCAGATGTTATGGTCTCTATTTTTGTTGCTCTCTTTGTAGAGGTACGTATGTGATACATAAGAATACAATGGCATCATTCAGCCCTTTGGAAGAAACTGAAAATACTCTATCTACCAAGGAAATCTCTTGAAAACTCTCCATATTAGGGCTTGATATTTCTTCATCTGTACACATGCTTCATGTTAGGAACTACAGGGGGTTTTTATCTGATTATGGTGTGAGCTTTTGCCTTAGAGGTCTGTTCTTCATGGCAACCTCTTCTGTTACAGGCAGACAGACAAAACAGAAAACGCTTTTTTTTTTGTCTGTCTGCCTGTGTGCCTTCATTTTTGGAATAGATTGTTGTGTGTGGCAGCTGGGAGAAAGGGAGAAGTGCTTACTGTTGGCTGCCTGAAATCTTGCATCCTCGTAGCCAGTGCTGTAGGAGAGGGGATTTTATTCACCCTTTACTCACCCAGTATATGAAATTGTGTGGAGCTATTCCCTGTGTGGACCACTCCCTGGAGTGAGGGGCATTCATAGTATTTGAGGCTTGAGAGGCCTGAGGGAATTAATTTAATCTCTACCCCTGGCTGACCTGACAGAGGAGAGCTCCTGCTCTGAAACACGTGGGGTTTGTGCTTGTTCTGTGGTGGAATGAGCTCTGTGTGGAGTCCTGTTACATATGAATTACTGCAAGTTCAGTGGAGCTCTTGCATTTCTTTGATGTATTGGATTTGGATGTCTGAATTTTAAGTAGGAGTGGGAGAAGTGATTTAAACAAAATAGTGTAGCCTGTGACCCACCACTTTGCCAAACTCACTGTGAAAGACTTGCCCATTTTGAATTCTGATGTAGAATCATTGCTAATTTATCTTTAGCAAAGTGTTGTAAAACAACCTCCTCTTCACTGGAATATTTGGAGTGCAGAGTCTGCCAGTCAGTTTTATCTACAAGTGTCCTCTTCAGGCTTAATGAAACCTTGGTGAAAATTCTCACTGCTTAAGTGGAAGCTTTGCCACTAAACTATTTTATGAATTTAAAATGCAGGCCATTAATTTATTAACATCCATAAACTTTTCAGTTGAATCTTGATTTGATTTGATTTATGAAAGATTACAAACTTCACTGGCCTCCAAGATTTTCATACAGAAGCTCAATGAAACTCAGTAGTTCTGGTAAGGTTTATTGAACTTTGTCATTGTCTTCTCCAAACTGCAACCTCAAACAGAGGTTGTTGTGATCAAACATCATTTGTTTTAGCCTCTTCCCTCAGGGAATGTAGTTACACCTTGCAGAGGACGGTGGGGAAAGCCGGAGTGGATTCCAGAGCTGTCCATGGTGCTGGCATGTAAGAAACTGCGTATGGTGAGGGACCAGGTGGCCCTGGCTGGAGCAGGAGGTGGGCTGCATTATGTGAGTTCTGTGATGCTAAAAGCAAGGGAAGCACAGAGTCAGTAAGCAAATGTGACTGTTTGGGCTTCTTTTCTTCTCTGCCAAGGTCAGGATGAATAATACTCGGGAAATGCCAAGCTTGAGTTTGGACTTGGAATGTTCATTGTATCTTATCTATTTACAGTATTTACAGGCTCACAAGCTGTGAGCTTAACTAGCAAGCTAGAGAAACGAGGTAAAATGGAGTGCTTTTAACTCTTTCCAAGGTCCTTTTAAGAGATAATTACCAAATAATAAGGTGACACCTGTATTATTTATACTTTTGACCCAATAATGACCACACAAGTTTCGCAATGTGGACCTTTTTCACCTAATTAGAGAAAACCACCTAAACCCCTGAAGAAGGTGAAGAAGGACAAAGACAGCATCCCAAATCCTCCACCTTGACTCATATGTATTACTATACACCAAAACCCCAAATTCTGAGTTTCTAGGATTCCAACAAGCAAAGGCCTTTGTGCAAAATTAGTTTTCAGATTCTAATGCATAATTGTGCTGCCTTGGTCTTAGATTGGGTTGGGTCCCTGAGACCTGGCTGGTTGCACTCTCAGTAGAGGGGTGAGCCCCAAAAGTGCTTTCACGGAATCACAGAATCATTTAGGGTTGGAAAAGACCTCCTGGAGCATCGATTCCAATCTTTGAATGATTTCACCTTGTCAACTAGACCAGAGTTCTGAGTGCCACATCCAGGTGTTTCTTGAACACTTCTGAGGATGGTGGTTCCATCACCTGCTTGGGCAGCCCATTCTAATGCCTGACAAACCCCTCAGTGCAGAAATTCCTCCTGATGTCCAACCTGAACCCTCCTTGGCACAGCTTGAAGCCACTTCCTCTTGTCCTGTTGTTTATTTCCTGGGAGAAGAGCCCGACCCTCACCTGGCTGCATCCTGTTTTCAGGGACTTGCAAAGAGTGATAAGATCTCCCCTGAGCCTCCTTTTCTCCAGGCTAAACCCCCTCAGCTGTTCCTCACAGGACTTGTGCTCCAGACCCTTCCCCAGCTCTGTTGCTCTTCTCTGGACAAGGTTTCATGTAAGCTTGCAACAAATGACATTTTCTGATTACTTTTTAGGGAAGCTAAACCCTTATATAATGAAATGGCACTTTCCCCCATTTTAATCTTACATTGCTAAGTGTTTTATTATTGATGTAGGAGTGACTGTTGTTTATTCAAATCAGTCATGATAAGTTATTAATTATTCTGCTGCCTCTTTGTGAAAATACATTTTAAGGAGTTTTGTTTTCATTAAAAAAAAAAAAAAAAAAAAAAAAAAAGGAAACTTCATTGGTTCTGTAATTGCAGTAGTTATTCCCCTTTACCTTCTTGGCCTTCTAAACTTCTGTTGTCATAACCTTTCGACATGACATTGGATGGCAATGCATTTCCCTCTAATTGCTTCCTTCTTTGGTAAATATGGCTTTTTACACACACTGGTAGTCACTCATTATATGTAAATCCTTTGATGCTGCTGCCCTCCTTTCTGACCTTCCAGCAAGGGCTTTTTAACCTTGGCTTTACTTTTCTCCAGAAAGACTGCCCCGAAGAAAGCATTCTAAATGTAGACCTGCATCACTGCTTAATGTGCAGTCCTTGAAATTCTCTGTGTTGTTTTTTCTGTGTGGTTTTATTTGCTTTTCAAGTCTTAGGTGTCAGCTTTTCTTATCTCATTAATTACATGAGCCAGATCATGTGCCATATAGTTTTCTATGAAGGATAGACTAAAAGTGTCTATCCTAAAGATGCAGGTTGATACATTGGTAAATAATCTCCATATGTATTGTAAAATTTGACTTTTCCAAGTCTGAAATTTGTCTTAAAAGTTATGTTTTGCCTCTTTATCCCTTTCTTAAGAGGCTTAATTTTTCTCATTAATAGAGGAGAAAAAAATG
Organism: Brachypodius melanocephalos; assembly: GCA_013398615.1. Lineage (NCBI taxonomy): Eukaryota > Metazoa > Chordata > Aves > Passeriformes > Pycnonotidae > Brachypodius > Brachypodius melanocephalos. The sequence goes on from VZSR01000680.1 coordinate 1,203,671, forward strand.
GAAGTGTGCAAATATTAACATAAGCAGTCTTTCCACTCTGCTGAGAAACCAATCTCAGTGTTTAAACCCTGCTCAAACTCTAATTGCAAATTTCCTGGACAGCTCATTCCTTGGTACTTGTTTTGGATATCTTTTTAACCAGTGGATCTCAAAAGACATCAGTGATTCATCTGAACTATTCAGAGGTAATGGAAAGGCAAGGATCACTTGTTGATGAGAGGATCTTTTCCTTGTAGAGGTTCATTGTTTGAGGTACTGGCAAAATGGAAGTGTGTTGCTACTTTGATACCTCCCGTGGTAACTAAACCCATATTTTGATGCCTGTACAAGTTGATTAATTACCTTTGCTGTAGCTGCTTATTCATATCAATGAGGTCAGGAATTCAGAGATCCATTCCTTTCTGTAAGTGTTATTGTCCTTTCTACAAGTAGAAGTGGAAGCCCTTTTTATTTTTATGAGCTGAAACTAGCCTTATTTATTGCATATACTGTGTCTTGCTAATAGTAAGATTTTGAAGAACATGAAATTGTTGATAAACCCTTTGTAAAACCCGGAAAAGTTGGCACTACCCCTTCCTGAGCAGTAGTTGGTCTTCCAAAACTTCCAGATATCTTCCTTGCTGACTATGTGTTGTCCCACACTGCCACAAGAGAACAATTCAACATTTTTTTACTTATTCCTACACCAGACACAAGCAAGCAGATACCCTGCAACTTTCCCTGTTCTCTTTTGGTTTCTGCTTGCTCCTCAAACTGTGCATCTTGAAATCACTGAGGGAGAAAGTACAGGCAGAGTTGGAGGACTTTGTCACTTGGCAGCTCTATTACTTGTTTTTGTCTTTGTTTCTCCAGCTGGAATGTAACAGTTATTTACTTTAACAAAGGCTTTTGTGCATGAGAGTTAGTGTGTGCCTACAGAGAATAATTTCCTCAGCCACGATAGCACTGAAAGGCGGGAGATTAACTGCCTTGAAGTTTATATTGCATTTTCCCAGACCTGCAGAAAAGCTCATTAAATTGTCATAAGATAACTACTTGTGTTGTTTCATACATTTGCATGACATTAAAAAAGTAGTTTCCCCCCCAGGAAGTGATGATTTATGTTCATCCTTGTTGCCATGAAACACACAGTCAAAACTTGAAAAGGTTTTGGTGCACTTTTTTTTTTTTTTTTTTTAAATTTAAGCTTAGAGCTTTTTATTCATGCAACCCTGGTGTTTACAGGTTGGTACACAGCTTTTTCTCTTCTGCTCAGACTTAGAGCAGATTGAGAAACAGGGAAATAAGTGCTGGAATACCTGCTGTTCCCACGTGTCTTTCTGCCACCTAGTGCCAGTGATCTGGGAGGTTGTGCCCGAATTTAACCTGAATCAGCTGAAATGTAAGAGTTGTAAATGTTGTGTACCTGCCTGTAAAGGTGCTGGCAGAGAAGAGCAGGGCTGACAATCACACACACACAGAGGATGACAGTGTCCTCCAGGCCTCATGGCATCTGCCGTTGTCAGGAGATCAGAGAAAAGAGAGGATCTGCTGAGTGTTCCTGTGGATGTTGGAAGAGTTTAGTGCTTTGTCCTATGACTTGAGGTTTAGCTTTATCACATAGGATTTGAAAAAAGGAATCAAAGGAGTCACTCAAGAGTATGAGAAGATGGCGAGGGAAGTCAGCAGAGGCAGTTGTTTATGGATTCTGGTCATGCTGTTCCTCGAGGGATTTGTACACTGTTTTTCCATTTTCTACCATTTATGTGGGACTGAGTGACTCCACAGAACATTTAAATGCAGCTATTTAGGAGGCAACATAAATTCTTCTTGAGGCATCCCAATTGTGGAAATATTGGAAACAGTAATATCTCCCAGAATATGAGACACTCTCCTCACCCCACAACATCACCAAATGATATTTTCTTTTTGTAATTGTTGATCCAAAATTTGGGGTCCTAATGCATTGCAGGTCGTAAAGTTTGGATCCAGAAATCTTGCAGATCTTTGGAATTTCCCACCTATTTATTCTTTTTGTCTTGTAAGGAAGAATACCCCTGACATTGCCAGAGCATTCATTGTTTAAAATACTGTCTGTGATATACAGTCAATAGTCTATTCCAGGCTACAAATGTGCTTTTTTTGGTTTATTTTTTTCCATAATCTCCACACTGTTCTGTCCTAGCTGTATGGAGGCTGACTATTGAATTAAATGCCACATCGGCAATTTGAAATGTTCTTTTAATTCCCAGCAAGTGCTCTCTTGCAGTGACATCATGCTGGGTAGAAAGCTCTTAAAGATCACACATTTTGAAGTTCCTACTTAAAGTACAGCTGGAACTAAAACTGCCAGCTTAGTCACTGCTACTCCATGGTTTATGTGAATAACGCTGTAAATTATTCTCTCTTTAGTGTGAGAGCTGCTCTGCAGCTCATGGATCCTTTTGGAGAGCAGAGCTTTCCCTGCAGCAGCACAGCAATGTGTTCAATCTTCCAGAGTGGTCTTTTGTAGCCCTGTATCCCTGTGTAAATAGTTCCTGAGGTTCTAATGGCGTGAAAAACAATGCTGCCTGAAGTACATATTCGTGAAGAGCACAAAGTTGGCATAAGCTTGAATGCTGAATTCCACTTCAGGGCTACATAAAGACACCTACATGTCTGTCATGACTGACCTGCAGAGGAGCTCGTCCCACCTGGACACCTTCTCTTTTGTACAGTGAGCTTCAGGTTTCAACATGTACTAGTTGGCAGTGCCAAAATAAACTGAAGAAAGTACTGGAGGTCCAATGTAGGATCTCTTCCTTATCTAATTTCATAGTCCCTGCCACCATTTCTTGTAATAATCACGTTTTAATCAGACTCCCACTTGTTCCAGTGAGAGCGAATAGGTTTAGACTAGATATGTGGAATTTGAGATTTATTTCTGTCAGGGTGGTGAGGCATTGGAACAGGTTGCCCAGAGAAGTTGTGGGTGCCCCATCCCTGGAAGTGTTCAAGGCCAGGTAGTTTTAGATGGGCTCTGAGCAACCTGGTCAAGTGGAAGGTGTCCCTGGCCAGAGGTGTTGGAACAAGATCACCCATCCCAAAGCACTCTGTGATTCTGTGTCTGAGGGAGGATTCTGTCGCTGGATCCCTCCTTGCTCTGGGCTCCTGCACCTGGTTAGGAAATAGTTGGTAGCTGGCTGGAGAGCAGTGAATAAAATGGAAAGAACCACAGCCCCCGCACACATTTCCCTGTTGGGAATACGCCTTCCCTGACACTGATGGGTTTTTGTCCTCAAGCTGTCACGTCTTGACAGCTCTGTAGGCGGAACAAAGCGGGGCAGCAGACCGAACAGGATTTGTAAACAATGAAGAGGGAGCTTGTGGCACCCTGCAGCATTTGGCAGTGTGAAAAACCACTGTGAGCTCTCAGGGGTTTGCTGGCTCCTTAGGAAATTCGATAGAACTTCACCCTTCTCATCAGGATGCTGCCTTCTCGAAAGGGACGGCAAAATCACGTGAATTTTGAATCTTTCAAATTCAAAATGCTTATGTAAAAGATAAATTATGCTAATTTATGTTTGCGGTGTTTGCCATGATTTTTGTATCTTCAGCATTAAATCAGTGGCTGAATACTGTAATTTTTTTTCCTGTTTTTCCAGTAAGAACTTGGTTTCTGATTAAAGTCTTTGGCAGTGAGTGGGCAAAAAATGAGTGCATTAACAACCTAACAATGAAATCAAAGTGATTTAGAGTAGTATTATCTAAAATGATTTTTTTGTTAATATGTGTAATGTTCTTTTAACTGATGACAATGATTAATTTCTACTTAGATGAATGATGAAATTAATCAGTGAATTGCTTGAGAGATGCTTTGTTAAATTAGTCTCCTATTCAATTGGGAGTCTTTAATCTATTGCTCTGTGTGCTTATTTGTCATTGAATTCGCAGGGAGATGTGCAGGTTCTTTTGTTTACACGAATATGAACTAGAACAGCTTCACTGATTGTCAGTAGAGTTTCATTGTTTAAAAAGGGGGAAATGAGACAATAGGGCCTTCCTGTCTTTGGTTTTGTTGGGAAATGGCTTTTGAGAAAATGCCTTACACAATCCATTTAATAATTTATTGACTTATGTTTACAAGGGAATTCATCCTGCTTATTTCCAACACGCAAGGCATTACTATTTACAAGTATTTGTAAATTCTATGGTAATTATTGCTTAATAATGGGGATAAGTCAGTGGTTTTCTGGTACATTTTCTCTATCAGACTAAACAAACTGGGGCTGTTTTTTTTCCGGTCCACCCACAAGACTCTGGCCATTCATAAAAATTTTATGAATGAAGAAAATAACAGATGTGTTGACAATAAAAATAACAGTGTTTCAGGAAGCTAATATTAGTGGAAATGCTTTTGTTACAGCTATGCTGCCTAAAGCCAGCATTTGTTAGGCTAGCTTAGAATTCTGAGGAGAAAAACAGCTGAGCTTTTTGTGACCATTTAGCATAAATTACAGCTGGGGCCCTTTAATGGGAGAATTTGCACACTGTCAACTATGAACTGGTAATTTGCCTAGCAAAGTGTTGTGATGTGGAAGGTAAAGAAGGAAAGATGAGAAGGTTTTGTAGAGAGAGGAAAGAGGAAAAAAAAAAGCCATGTATATCATTGTTGCTTATGGGCAACACTTGGATCTAGGACTTGTACAAGTTTTGTGTGCCAGGAGAGTTTTGTGTTTGTTTGGACAAAGAGTTCCTGTAAAGTCCCTGCAATCTCAGCAATAACACAGATCTGTGATTTGAACTTCTGAAAAAGAGTCATGTGCAAGATAACAAATGCAGGTTTCTCCCAGGTCATCCTTACAGCTCTTCACTAAGCTCAGAGCACCTGAAATGCCACCAAGCAACAGAGACAGTTCATCTTTTGGACTTTGCAACCCCCTTACACACTGGCAGTGGCAGTGGAATGATGTCTTTTGCTTAATGTCTGTAGAAAGTGTAAAAGTGTGGTCTTCTGGAAAATAGGCCACTGAACATTTCAAGCTAAAGGATGGTGTGTAGATTTTGATGTCTGTGCCGTATCCTGAATTTTCAGTACTGCACTGGGGGGGAGGTAAAAGTGGCTGTGGGCATGATGGCTTTCCACTAAGAGCTGTGTCCATACAGCAAGTGGATCTTCACGGATTAGGCAGAGGGACAACCACCATGATGATATCATCTGCCCCTTCTGCTTTCTGTTGGCTTCTTCACATCACCTTGTCAGCCCTGGTCTTGTTCTTCTGGTTCTTAGACCCTCTAAAGTGATGCCTTGTCCAAGATGTGCTCCAAACTTCTTTGGGAATTATTTTACTGTTAATCAGTACCTATAGCTTGGCAGGTGTGATTAAGTAGTTGCATTGTGAAACTTGTGGAAATGTATAGGCTTGGCTAATCCTTTGTTTTAAGGGAAGGGAGGGTGTTATTCCAAAATAAACAGAATGTCTGGACAAGAGCTACCAGGAATGAAGTCAACAGGACTAAGCAGTAAATGAGAGGAAGAAGAATTAGAATGATAAGCAAGAGATATAGCTAGCAAATGAGGGTTTGACTAATGAAAAATGAGTGTAATTTGGAACCAATGTGTGTTGATGCCATCGTTTGTTAAAATATAGAAATTGTGGATATTTACACAAATTGTGGGTTCCCACCATGCTCCCTACTTTGCACAAACTGAAACAAAAGATGGAACTACCTCACCTTGGTGTGGGAATTTTCTGTACACACCAGGTAGCAAGCCTGTGTTCAGGACAACAGAAGGAGAAGAGTTTTAAGATTTCATCAGCTTTTGGAAACCAAAGTATGTATGCAATTGAGAAATGGTATTATCATCTCTGGGCAGAAAGGAAATAAGCCTCACTTGGAGGACAGCAAGTCTTCTCAAGCAATATTAAATGCTGTTTGCAACTCACAGAATTTGGAAGCATTTGGTAACTGCTAGATGTCTATTTGGGGGGGTCTAAAGGCACAGAATTTATGTGACAGTACCCACTACTCTTAAAAGCAAGAGTTAATGTCTGCTGCCACTGTGGTTTGGCACAGCCTTTGTATAAGCAGCTGTCTTGAAAGGAGCTTTGGTGCATCTTTAAGAAAGGTACTGTTATTTATAGAACATTTCCTCTGCTTCTCACCCCCACCCCTTTACAGAGAATGTGAGTTCTCATTTGATCAGGGTCACCTCAGAGATGAGATGTCCTTTGAATCTCAAGATAGGCTCTTGATTCAATAACTGTAAATTAAAAAATGTTCTTGAGAAGGCAGATGCGGGACAAGAATGCAGCTGCATATTCAGTATTGCTCTGCTATGCTTTCAGTACATTCCTAACCATGGCTGGGTCTCAAGACACTAAAATTTACTTTTCTGCTTAAGCACATCTTAATCCAGAGTCAGTTTTTTCCTTAAAAAGCAGGTTGTGGCTTTATACAAGCTGAACAGTGTCTACTTTGCAGGGAAAAGTAGACAAAGCAAGGAAATCTAGGAGGAAGAGAAATAAGACAGCAGGAATAAGTTCTAAAAAATGCCGAGTCTGTGCTGTAATACTGGGTCTGTTTTCTGGACAGAATACATTCCTGTATTGCGGTGCTAGTGAATACACGATGCAATGTCAGATGTTGCTCTGTACATGCAAGTGAGGCCACCCAGAGAGAATTGTTCTGTGATGCTGCATCCTCTCTCCCTGGCATCTGTATTCTCTGAGGCCTGTGCAGTAACTCCAGTCTCTGCTGCAAAGTCAGGCTTTGACAGGTTTGATAAATAAAAATCCCTGCACAATTTTTTTGCTTGAGGTGAATATTAACTCTTGTATTGTAGACAAATCACATTCTGTAACTAAATCACACTGCTTTAAATTCACATCTCTCTTCACCACCTTTATTTTTCATATGCTGGGCTATTCTGAAGTGCTGTGTGCTGCTTACAGGACTGCCCCAAGCTCAGAAAAGGCTTGGGGCTGACAGGAATGTGTCCCATCCATAGTTTTGAGATCCTCTGGAATGAGGACTATACAGATCTAATATATTGCTGTGTTTGGTGCACGGGATCCCATGACCATTTGACTTTGCACTTTCGTGCCCTGTTAAGCAGCTGCAAGAGCTCCTCAGCTAAAATGGTCCCATTCTAATTTTAATTTATGCAAAAACGAATTTGTAATGTTCCTGGGCAACTGGTTGTTCAAGGAGCTGCTGTCAAGCTCCAAATATCTTTGCCTAGGGCTGTGGATTGACCTGTTCCAGCAACACAGCCATGGAGAGAGCCTGGGTGGCTCCAGATTCCCAGTTCACTTCTGTCATCACAGCATTCCCTGTTCCTTCCTTCCCTTCTTCCCCAGAGGTGCCTTTTGTACATCAGCTCAGGAAGATCACTCTCATGGATTTTTTTTTTTTCCTGGTTGTCTTGTTTCCCCTGTGTCCTTGCAGCTTGCCTGGAAGGCTTGTGAGCTGCCTGATGTTGGTCAGTGTCTGCAGCAGGACTTCAGGCAGTTTTGGTTTTGCAGAAAGTCATCTTCTGTATCATGTTTGTTGCATCCTGGTTTGGGGAGTGGGGATCAGATTGATTCTGCATGTACTTACCAGCTGATTTCTGTAGTGGTTTTTTTTTTTTTTTTTTTCTTTACTCCTAATTCTCCTTTTTCTGTCACTTTGAGCCCTAACAGCTCCCTGGTTTCTCCAGGAGTGGCTGCTGCGAAGATGTTTGTGTTCTCCCCTGTAAAACTGGTCTTGTTTTGTGTTGCTAGGCTACCCCCTTCCAGCTGCCACTGAAGAAATGTTCCGTGGTGGGAAACGGTGGGATCCTGAAAAAGAGCGGCTGCGGCAAACAAATAGATCGAGCAGATTTTGTCATGCGGTAAGACAGAAACCTTAATGACACATTGTTCCCCTTTTCCACCTGCCAAGCCTCAGACTTCTCAAAGCTGTTCAGTTGGGATTAATCAGTGTTAATTTACCTTGCTGCCCTGCCTTTGCAGGATGCTTTACACAAGTAATTTGAGTCAAAGGATGAGGAGAGGCAAAAAGGGAGTTTTGGCTTGGTTCTGCAAAGGGATGTGGGGTGTGGGGACGATCTGATGGGCAGGAAAGTTGTGACAGCTTGTGCAGTGTCTCAGGGAGGTACTGAGGAGCTGCTTTTCTCATCATTTATGCAGTGATAGCCAGGTGACTTCATCCGGCTCTGTCCTCTGAAACTAAATGCCATCTGTGCAAATTTGGAACTCAGAATGAGTAGGGGACAAGGCTTGAGTTGGTACAAGCTAAAATCTTCCTTTGTTTTTCTTTCCTCAAGACTGAACTGTGACTGGCTGTCTGAGGAAAGGCCAAAACTCTTCCCTCGATGTGAGGTTTTTGTGATTCTTCACATTTCCTTTCCCCCCAGCCTTCCTCAATTTATAAGAACCTGTCAGGAGGGATGTTGAACCAGCTACTGCTTTTGTGATTAAATTTGGCACTTCCTAGGTCTGTGATCCTTAAGGAAGGAAGACAGAAATTAGTTCCTCTCTGATAAACACGAACAAGAGAAACATTGTGCAGGAAAAACTGGAGGAATGCTTCAAAAGAGACAGAAGTTGGAGTTTCTTTGGATTTCTGATGGATGCATAAAGAACACCCACTATAACAACTCTCCTTATTAGATCCTGATGGCTTATTATAAAGCCATACAAATTTGCTCTAAACCATTACTGTAATTTCTGGTTTGCATCTCAGAGACCAAAAACGCCTTCGTTATTAAATGCCTGTTAACACAAAGAAACACAACAAATTAAAGGCAAAGGGAAATATGTACTCAGAGCATTGGCAGAAGAGAAGATGTAAAAGCACAGGGGGAGAGAGCAGCACTCTGATTGCCATTACTGCAAAACTCCTTAGGTGTTCCATTGACTAAATACGGGAAACTGCAGCATATATGCCATGGTTATATTTGTTAGAAATTAAAATGCTGTAGGAGCAATCAGTTACAAAAACAACAGATTTAAAAAAAAAAAAACAAAACCAAAAACAACAACAACAAAAAAGCCAAAAAGTACCCCCACAAATCGCCCCCCCCCCAAAATAAAAACTCCCAAACAAAACAAAACAAAAGAACCCCAACAAAACAGGAGCTATTTTAACTTGATCATAAATTCCCATTTCTCTGCAGGGAGGGTAGAGCAACCTTATATGTACAGAGCTTGTTTTGCTTTAAAAATAAGTGATTGGGAGAATCCTGCAAAAATTCCAGTCACTGTCTGCAGGCTCTGTTGTATTAATGATACGAAATCACATTTATGGAAAATTTAGCTGATCTTTTCCAAATCTCATTTCTGTAATCTGAGAGCTGAGAGAGAAAGAGCACAGTGGTGACTTCCATAACACACTTCATTTTTTCTGAAAATAAATTTGTGTAATATCTTCAAAGTATTTCTGCAGTGTGAAATGCCCTGCCTGGTTTTGCCCTTGTTTCTAAATTCCCTTCACGTGAGTTTTGATTTCACTTATGTTTATGTTTCCTGCACAGTAAGGTGGAAATCAGACTTACTGATGAAAGGAATTAGGTGTGTTTAAATAATGTATCTGTGACTGGCTTATGAAAGAATTGTCATTATTTAGATGCTGAGATGATAAAAACTAGGATGAGGTCTTAGTCCTTCACAATGCTTTTAAATCAACTTTAACAAAAAATGAGTTTTTAAAAGCATGCCCTGTGAGCTTGTATTTGTTCAGAGCAGAACATTAAATTGTGATCTGCCAGGAGAATTCATGCCACCTCTCTACCCTAAGGCAAATCAGCTATAAATCTTCCTTCACAAATATTTGCTTGACTTCTTTGTATGTTACTTCATTTTAAGGCACTCTTTCTCATTAAGATTTTAACATTTTTTATGTCTGAGAATTAAAACTTCCCTATGCTTCTAGCCTTGCTCCCTTCTCCTTCTCTTCCTCTCCTCTGCTGGTTGGGTTTGTTTTTTTTTTTTTTAGTTTACAAAAACTGCAGAGAAAAAACCCCAAACCCCAACAACATAAACACCTAAAAGCCTTTCTCTGAAAAAAATTCCAAATTCTGCTTATCTCTGAGAATGATGGTTTCATTTTTGTCTATTAAGCATTCCAAATACTGTTCATGTCTTTGTTTTAAAGGAGAATTTTGAAATAAAGATGTTTGGAAACCAGTTTTTAGTGTAATTTTTATGTTTTGAGTAGATTTCTCCTGACTAATTTTTGAGGCAGTGCATGGGCTTGGATACTGTTTAAATCTATCTTCATCTTTGTCTCCTGTACCTTCCTCTTTCTCCTAGGTCTTTACAAGGGAGCTTTTAGGATTGTTCACTGTGTGGGTATTTCCCTCTACTTCTGGGTTGTTGTTTTGTTGGGGTTTTGGTTTTTTGGTTTGTTTTTTTTTTGTTTTTTTTTTTGTTTGTTTTTTTTTTTTTTTTTTTTTTTTTTTTTTTTTTTTTTTTTTGAGTCTTGATTCTCTGTTTCCCAAAGAAAATTTGCTCAATTGCTTTGGCTTTATTCCATTATCACCCTGCCCACCAGAAGAAGATTGTGAGCAGAACTGAGACACACATATTTAAAAAGCCACCTAATTTTTTTTTCCTCTGTGTTTTCTCAGTAAATTCTATAAGATGATGGTACCCCACAGTGTAACATTAAAAATGTCAGTTATAATGCTTGTAATACTGCAGAGTGATATTATCAACCTGGAGCCTGATACTGGTAAACAAGACAAAACAGAGTGAAAACCAGAACTTTAAAGAGTTTGGGTTTATAAAAAAGTTCTATAGATAGTAACAGCTTCTTCCACAGCCTCTCAGCCTGTCAGAAATGGCAAGTGTATGCCCTTGGTTTTGCTTAGCAGCTACAGAAATCTCATCTCTGCCAAAGGTTTTATTTCTCTATTTCCCCACAATTTGGTACAATAATGCTTATAGGTGTGGTACAGTAGGGAGCAATTGTAGCCTGGTCCTGTAATTCAGCATTTTTATATTTTCTGAAGCCTGTCAGTCCTGAATGTCATTTAAAATCTTGACTGTCTTTGTGTGCAGGTGCAACCTCCCTCCTCTATCCAGTGAGTACAGCAAGGATGTTGGATCCAAAACCCAGCTGGTGACAGCAAATCCCAGTATAATTCAGAAAAGGTAGAGAGCAGATTTTTCCTTTTCTGGTTGAGGGTAGACAAAAAGAAAAATGCGTCATCTGTTTTGTAGCAACTAGTGCATCAGAGTTGTGTTCTTAATAATGTGATCCTGGAAGGGCATCTGGAAAAGGTGAAATAGGCAATGGATTGGTGTTAGGTGAAATAATTAAAGGCTAAACCTCTGATCCTTTCAGTATAAGCAGGGAAGCTAAGGGAGGTACGTATTGATGGGTGCCCCAAACTACTCTGCTGGTCAGGCCAGCTGACTGCTGCATCCCACAGTTAATGAAGATGCTAATTTGGGTTTCTCTTTGATTCAGCAGAGATAACCTCTGAGTCCTCCCTGCCTTTGCGTTATTTGTTTGATACTGACTTACAGAGTATGGAAGGGGTGAGGATGGAACTGCTTGGCAGGGTGTGATCATAAAAGCTTTGCTTTCTTAGGAAACTGGGACAAATCTGTGTTATTTATTAGAGTTGGTTGAAATTTTCCAAATGTCAGTCACTGATGAGAGGGAGTGGGGAAAAAAAGGTCGGTGCTATCTCTCTGATTTTGTCTTCCTGAATTTTGATTGCCATGTTCTTTGTTTATCATCTGGAATGAGGTAGGTTGTTCTCAGACAGAAAAAGATCTGGTAGAGGCCTGCCGTGTTCACTGAAAAACAGAAGAGAAAAACTATGAACCAAGGGGATGAGCAGAAAATGATTAGGCATAAAGAAATGCATAATGTGAGTACTGGGAGCTGAAGGATTGTGAAAGGAAGCAAAGCAGGAAAATGAAATACATAGTGGAAAGCCAGGCGTTTTAAAAAGAAAGGCATCGGCTTGGAAATGGATGTTTGATGGTATTTAAATGTAATGTTTTTCCTCTCTTTCAGGAATTGAAGGGTTTTCTAGTTTTGTGTGTGGAAGAGATGACAGTCTTTGACAGAGTAGAACAGAGAGGGCGAGCAAGAGGGAAATGCAGTAATAATAATGAGCTTCAAGAACTGATTGCAGGCAGAGAGTGCTTGAGTAGGACAAAGCACAGAAATGCTTGTGGGATGAGCTCAAAGCAAACCAAGCAGAATTGGCAGGGGATGGCACCAGGTGCCAGGCAGAATCAGGGAGTTACTCAGTGTATCTGAAGACAGGGATCTGGGAATCTTGTGGTATGTGGATGGCTAATTGATTTATGACGTGGAATGAAATGGCCAGAACGTCCCATCAAGGAGGAATCAGTTTGGCCATGGCATTTGGGATGAAATGAAGAGGAGCAGTGTGAAACACGACCTTTCAGAGGGTTTTGCAGTTCTCAAGACAGAGGATTATTTAACTCAGGTGTATTTTTGTTTTGCATCCTCCTCTCCATCAAGGTCTGGAGTAGAAAACTGTCTGTGGTTACTATTTTTGAACAAAAAAGGAAAAGAGTTTTAGTGATGCTTCATGGAGCCACACTGGAGAGACCATGGAGTTTTCCAGCAAGAGGGGAAGGATGGAATGAGGAGATGGTTGAAGAAGCAGATGGAGAGAGTGAGGTGCTACTTTGTGAGGGGTGGATATCACAAGGAGAAGTGGAGGGGGGTGGGAAATGGGAAAAAAGAGAGGAAGGGAACAGGATTGTGAATATTGTCAGTTTTCAAAGGGAGTGGATAATAAATGCTATGCAAGACCTTGGATGAGAGTGTATTTTGGAATATGTGTGCATGTGTATTGATTAGGAGAAGATACACAACCAGTAACTGAGGATGACACAGGGAACAAATTCATAGCACTGAAAATTGGCAGAAACCTCCTTTGAGGCTTTGCTTCCTCTGCCTGGTCAGGAAGAAATGTTTTAATTTTTAGATTTTTTAAAATGACTGATATTTCCTGTGTGCTGCCCAAAGCAATTATTTTATCTCCTGTGTGCTAAGTTAGAGTGGGGGGAAAAAAGGATATATCTTGAAAGTTAAAATAGAAAAAAAACCACTACAACTCTGTCATCATTCCTGTGGAAAGAAGCTTTTTTAGGAATTAGGGTTGCTTATATATCCATGAAATTTTCATGAATTTCAAAGACATTCAGATTTGTGACTGATGTATCTGTTTCTAAGCTGTGAGATAGCTAGCATCATATAATGGGAATATTCATTGTCATTCTTCCCCTCTCCTCTTGTCCTTACTTGAAGTGTGTTGATATTGATGACTCTTGACATCTCAGTTGTCTGTCCAGTGTCTTATGGCAAGTTCAGTGAATTGGTCTTGCAATAGCATTCATGGTTTCTACAAGATTTACCCTTACCAGATAATTTGTGGTGATGCATGTTGAGTAGGGCAAAGTTCTCATACCAGGGATGTGAAAGCATTTTTCTGTGTGGTTCTAAAACCATAATTAGTGCCTTTAGAAAATCAAATTGTTGGCAGTAGTTACTGCAGAGATAACACCATTTCCCTTCTTAATTTAGCAGCTTAGGATGGGAGAATTACAATTTTAGTCTAGGAGTACCTTGACTTTAAAAATAACTTGTAAACGTTGCTTTTTGCAAAACTTAGAGATCAAGTTCCTACTCTGTTTTCAGCAGGAAATGTGACTGTGCAGGTAGTACAGTTTTCACTTGTGAAATATTTTGCTCTGTTCTCATTTAGGTTTGAATGTCCTACTCGTTTGTGTTTGGGGAATGTCCTACCCTAGCTTCAATCAGTATAATACAGGAGAACTGACAATTGGTGTGGTGTGGTGTGGTAGAAGTGTTCCAGTCTGAGAGGATGTGTCTTGCCTGTCCCAGTTTCTTTTTCTGTCTAAAATTTTTCACAGACATCTCTCTTCAGTTAATATTGGAGCTACAGTCCTTCACTCCTGGGTGAAACTCCTTTTTCTACTTGGCATTCAACACTTAGCTTGTCTGTCAAAGCCTGTGTTAGGGTTGCAGTTGGGATTGAAATGTTGCCTAAAGCTCCTGGGGCCAAGGTGACCTCTCCCACCCTCTACCCTCCAGTATTGTAGTGGGACTGCAATCCCACATCTTTGATGTTTCCAGTTCATCCTCCTACCATCCTGCTCAGCCTGGCTTCATCTGCAGGGAACCTCTCTATAGACAGAAGGTTATTTTATATTTATCCTGGGTTTTATTTCCTTTCCAAGAGTAGCTGCTGTAAGTCCCTCCTAGGAAAGAGGCAGTGCAGTAGTGAGACCTGTGATGTGCCTACAGCCATTCTGAAGACTCTGGAAAAAATCAGCAAGATGATGTCACTTACAGAGATTGTTTCCATATTCTGAACCCTTGTCTACAGCTGTGAGGAGGGACGAGTCAGTGAACATAAAAATACTCAAGAGGCAGTGATGATTTTTGACCAATGGAATGAGATTTTAAACTAAGAAATACGAAGAGTATGTGGATTGTTACCTGTTTCTAAAGTCACTGGATCTGCGCTCATAAAATTCAAATTTTATGAATTTCTTATCTTCAAAAACTCTGGCAAATGCCAAACAATAATAATGTGTCTAAATTTCTAATTAAATCTGCACACAGATGCTGTTTGCAGCAGTATTCCTTTTTAGTGCCATGTCTGCTTATCTCTCTAACCTATGCACGCTTATAGCATCAACAACTTATATATATCCAAATATATTTTCCCAGCATTCAGGGAGTTTTAGCCCAGCTGATGTTTTTTTGGTGAGTATTTTGTCCACGAGCTGTGTGTTTATGGCCTGTGTGGAAGTCTGAACTTCTGTCACTGAATGGGAACATTTTCCTTTCAGTAAATTAATTCACCTTTTTGCTCTCTGTGATATTTGACAAGTTTTTGCTGCATCCAGTGTCTTGCACTAAATCATGATGAAGGAATGAGACTAAAGACTAACAAATGCAATGATTCTGCCTCTCATCTTGGAAATGCCAGCTAAATATCACTGCTGTTTATTAGGTTCCCATGGAATTTGAGTGGGCTTAAATTTGCTTTCCATTGTCCCCTACATTTTAGAGACTAATAATCTTTCCTGGATTCAGTCCTGAAGACATCTCTGAATCCAACTGTCTTAGACTATTAGGAATAAAAAGATGGAATTGAAGCAATAATTTAATTTGATAAAAGCTTCTTTCATCTTTGATTAAACAAATGTACAGTATTATGCCTGTTGCCTACACTCATGAAAATGTTTCATGAGAATTCCTCTTCAGGGTAAAAACTACATGTTCTGTGGGTAGTTACATTATTATTTGGTAACTGCAAAAGATCAGAAAAACAAAGGTAGAAACCACCCATAAAAATGTTTCTGAAGGAAAAATCTTTGTGCTTATCTTGTCCTTTCTGTACAAGTCAAGTGATGAGAAGACCTTTCCCTGCAAAGTCAGTTAGCTACCACATTTTAAATATAGAGGTTCTTTTTGCATTCCTGGTGTCTAAATATATCTCAGATTGTTTCACTGATAAGAAGTCCAAACTGATAAGAATAATTCTTTTAATTCACATTTTATGTTCTTCTACAAGAGTTTCTGAACATCTGTGCCAACAGCAAGGGGCTAACATTTCTGGGAAGTACTTTTTAAGAGGCAAGACTGTGATAAACTCTTCTATATATGGAGGTTGCTTGAAGCCCCATTTGTTGGTAATCAATTTTTCCCTCCTCTAATACACAGTTTCTTTTAAAACCTTTACATCATTTATAAATGATGCCTTACTTTCTCTTTGTGTGGAGCATCTGTTTTTGTCCTTGCTTGAACAGAAAAGGAAGCAAAACTGAGGGGATGGAGGGGACTGGCCCAGGCAGAGCCAGGAAAGAAAAATTCCCGAATTTCTGGTTTGCTTTTGTGTTTTCTTAGCCGATGAACAGAAATACATGGAGTTGGAGAAAAGTCCTGCTGTGATTGGAACAGTTTGTTGCTGTTACAGCCATGCTTTCAGCCCATTTGAATAAAAAATAATCATTTTATATATTATTTATATAAAATAATAATTTTACTCTCTTATCCACCTTCTCTCAACCACAAGATGCAGCAATTAACAGGAAGAAGGAGAGCCAGGAACCCTCAGCCTTAAGGAAAGGACTGTTGGGTTTGGAGGTATCTCAAAATGCACCACTGGCTCCAAAGAGAAAGGTCATGGAAATGGGAACTTGGAGGAAAAGTTAATTAATCTGGTAGGAGAAAAGATGGGAAAAGGAAAGAACAGTAAGAGTTTTCTGAGGGTACACTTAGGGATGGTATGTCATCAGTTAAATTGATTGTTAGATGTTAGGAAGAACTTCCCAGAGAACCTACAGGAGTCTCCATCTTACAGTAAATTAAAGGGCAAATTGATGTGGGGATGAAATGGGAAATTACAAATGAGATCTCACAAAATCATGGTTTGCTGCTTTTTCTTAAAAATAAATCTTTCGTTAGTAGTCGTCATAAAGTAGAAGTAGAAGATGCCAGGATTAAAATAATCCATTTAGATTTGTGATTGAAATGTCCTCAAATTTCAGTTCTACTGTGTGTTTATTGTAGGATTGGAGAGGAGTAGGATGCGTTATTTTACACACACATTTTTTAGTTTCTGGTCTGGGATTTTGATAATAATCATTCTTATCTCCACTGTGAATGACATTTTAATTGCAAAATCCTCTCCTTACCAAAACCACCAGTTCTTGCTCATCTGTGGGGATATTCATTAACACATTGTCTCACACATTTTCATTTTCTTGGCAAGCTGTGGCAGGAAGTCTGTTCCTTTTCATTCCTCCCCCCTCTCCCACCTCCTGGTGTCTTCTTCAGACCACTGTATCCAATAGTCTGCCAGCACTACCAAACACAGAGACAGCCAGCTGTCTGATTTTCCATTATTAGGTCTGTGAAATGGGAAAGCTATATATGTCCTTGAGCAAATAATGGTTTTAATTAAGGTGAAGGGTTTTTTCATCCTTATACATTCCTGCAACAAGTCTTGATGTGAGAGCTTCTAAATCCTACTACCAAAATGTGGAATAGTTAATCGAGTGCCTTATATTTAAGTATGTGATTAGTATCTTCAAAGTCATTGGAATACTTTAGTGTTTTGTATGGACAACCCAAATTTTTTCAGAGTGATATCTCCAAAGATTTTTAAGTGCCTAATCCATGTTTAGGTAGTCAGTGTTTCTTTACAGTCTTCAATGGTAACCTAGATTTTTTTTTTTTTACCAGTATTGCATCTCTTGGATATTTTCAGTTACAGATTGGAAAGCAAAAGATGGAGCCCTAAAGTGGAACTATAAAAGATTTCCAACAGAGTAATTTTAACGCTCTCCCTTGAGTATGTGAACATACAGTTGTAAGATTTGGCATTGCTGATTTTGGCAGCTGTCTGTGCATTTGAATCACTGGTGCACTTCTCACTGAGGCAGGACGGGTGCTAAAATCAGACCCTTAAGGTTCTGACTCTAAGTCAAATTGCACACTAGAATTAAGGGTCTATTTCACATGAGCTTTGAAACAATACACAAGAGATTTCTCAAGTACCTTAAAACAAGAATTTTAGCTACTTTATGAAAATTTTGTGCAGGAGATCTTACTATTGTGTTTAATTTCATTTGTGCCAGCCCCTATAACTGGCGTACCTAGGGGGGTATGAATTATTTGTATTTAGAAGGAAAGAAAAATTAATTTTTCAGACTAGAATGTTCCACTGTGACTTTGCTACCTTTTCTGCTTTTTCTACAAGGATAACAGACAACCTGGTCTAGTGGAAGATGTCCCTGCCCATTGCAGTGGGGTTGGAAACAGATGACCTTTAAGGTTCCTTCCAACCCAAACCATTCTATGATTCTCTAAAAATACATGTATTATTCCATTTCTAATTAATTTATTCAATTATATTGTAGGAGGTTGATTCTTGTATGGTAATTATTACTTCTGCTACTATTGGCAGGATTTACATACAAACAAGAGAGTGTTTCTGCCTGGGCTTATGCCCAGAGCAGCATTTCCAATTAGTAGCAGTGGTGAATTTGTTCTCAGAATACTCTTAGCTGATTTTTTCAGTGCCCTGCCTGTTTCATGCAGCAGGCTGGCATTGAGTAACACTGATAAGAGGCACAGTGTAGAACAGAGAGCTGAGCCTGTCAGTGTTTCCATGGCTCCAAAGTTCATCCTGTGGTTTAAGAAATTGTGGCTCATTTAAAACTTCAGTCAAGATTTCCTTCCTCGTTCTGATCTCTTACCAGCTTCAGTCTCTGCTCTCTTGTAATGAAGCACTGTAAATCAGTAATGCAGATTTACACCAGATGGTTGTATTTACTATCCAGCAAAGAGGGACTCCTCTAATGTCACCCTTTCCAACCCCATTCCAGGCAGAGACTGGCTAAACACTGCAGCTAGACTCCTAACTCCCCACATCTAAGCATGTAATTTGTAAAATTCTCCTTACTTTCTGGATATTTGCATTGCTGAGATGACTTACCCAAGTCTTGGCAGCACTGCAAACACACAGTGAAAGCAGCTGCCACCTTGGCAGGTCTGGGTTGAAATGTTTTTTTAAAGCTAAGCTTGAGGAGGATTCACAACATCATGGAATGGCATAAATTGTGAGGGGCCCCTGGGGATCAGCCTCTGCTCGAGCAAGGCCACCTAGTCCTGGCAGCCCATGCATTCCTCTAGAGATTTTTAGGAAAAAACTTGAAATCTGGTCCGTGGACATACTCATAGCACCGTTCTACTCACTCCCAACGACAATAGTAAAGACTTCTGAAAAGAATAAGAGACAAAATAATCAGATAAAATGATGAAACATGACTCAGTTATCTTTTCTTTTTATAAAGGTCAGGTCAGTAACTGAAAGATCTACTTAAAAGGGTATGATTCTTAGATTCATTAGGCTAATTAAACTTGTTCTTGATATAATAAAGAGTTGCTTTTCAGATATTTCTAACCACTGTCCTACCTTCCATTAGGGTTATGCCAGACAAATGTTTGAGGAAAAAGGCAATCCAAAAAGTAGCCAGATGTGTATCCTGACAGTGGGCTTGTTGAGCAGTAATAATGGGAAGAAAACAATAAGGGTTAAGCTTTCTATTTTTTAGAAAGCAATTGACTTATAAAACAAACAGAAGAAAAGCCCTGCAGCCAAACACACCATTCTTTTATAGCAGTTGCAGTGATCAATATTGTGAGACTTGGGCTTTGTAACACAAGATACAAATTTACTCAGATAGATATCAGAGGTTGCCAGTTAAATACAGTGAAGACCTGGCATCAGTGCCAGGTTTATTGTAGGCTCCTGTTATTTGTGGAAGATAAGGAAAGCTGAATAGCCAGGGGAAAGCTTTGTCAGTGTGAGTCCAAGGTGGAGCTTCTGTGCTGATCACAGTATGATCATGCTGCATGCACATATCCAAGAAGTGCTGTCATGGATGTGAAGCACAGCTGTGTTAGCCAGCAAAGCTTGCTGTTCTCCAGATAGTTCATTCCAGGAGATGGGCAGCTTATCATCTACTCAGGCTCCTCCCATCATCCCTAAAAGGGTCAGGTAAGCTCAGTTTACTGTGGGGTGGCCCAGCTGGAACTTTAGCAGGGATGTGCCAAACAGATGGATATCCCCTAGTTGTATTCTGCTCTCAGGTTATCCACCTATGAGATCCACGCATGGTGCTTGGAGGCAGAACAGTGTTGGAATCCTAGAAACTCAGAATTTGGGGGTTTCGTGTATAGTAATACATATGAGTCAAGATGGAGGATAAGGAGAACTAGAGGCAGCTCAGAAATGCAGCTCCTTCACAGGTTGTCTCCTGGCTGGAGTCCACTCCCACCTTGTCCCAGTCACCCTCCCAGGGAATGACAACTGAACCTCATCCTTCTGTGTCAGGCAGGAAGGAATCTTCAGAAAAGCTGTGGAGCTTTTGGGATGAAGGCATGTTTGACAGCAAGGAGCAGTGTTTGAGCTGGCCTTTGGGGAGGGCTTCTGACTGCTGGTTCTGCAATGGAGAGCAGGGACCAAAAGGTTTGTTTGTGGGGTGTGATTTAAAAGATTTGATCTCCCTCCCACTTTAGAAGGTGCATTCTTTGTAAGTTTTAAGTCAAGCTGCTGTTTACAGGCTGATGCAGAGACTCATGCAGGAAGGTGGACAAAATAGCCCTGTCTGTAATTTTCAGACAGGATAACAGAAACATGAGGGAGCCATCCCAGTCCAGCAGTGAGTCAGTGAAGCCCAGAGCAGCATATCCCTGGTTCTTTGCCTTTGATCACAGGTGTTTGCTCAGGTACCTCATGTGAGGAAGACTTAATGTTCTTGGCCACTCACACAGTTTCTTTCATGAGTATTAAATCTGCATAAAGAGATTAATGAGACCTGCCAGAAGATCTGTTTCTGTCCACAGAGCTGCTCACTGCTGTTCACACACTGTCAGGATATTGCAGTGTTTGTCTCTCATCTCTGATGCTTCTTCCTCAAATGCAGAAGTGCACATCGAGTGACAAACTTACTGTCCAAGAAATTTGCCTCTGGCATGGAGTGGCAGGACCCTGAGCATCCTGCTTTCCTAGGAATAAATGATGCCCATCAGTTATGTGTCTTTTCCTGTTAATTTTCCACAGTCACTGAGGAGCCACAGCAGAGAAGGACCTTCAACATCCTCATTTTATTTTTGTCAGTGTGCCTGGGTGTTGCTGGGTCAGCTAAGTTCCACAGTAGTTTGCCCTTCCTCTCACTTCACCCTTTGCAACCTTGCATGAAAATATGTCTCTGTGACATGAAGCCCTAAATAGCCACCATTAGCAACAGTCCTGGAATCCCAAGGGAAAAAAAAAAACCCAACAAATTAATAGTGGTGGATTAATTACTTAAAATTATTTACTTGGCATAAAGTGGATGTGAGATATCAATGTGGTTGTTGGGTGGTTTTTTTCCCCTATGTGTGCTTAGCAGTTACAAAGGAAAATTTTGTCCTATAGACTGAACTGCCTTTTAAGGGACTGATTCCTTCTTCACATGCAGGGAATTCATGCTTGACAGCTTCCAAATTGGGTTTTGTTGTCTTCAGGTGGCTTTACTGAGCCTCTGCTGGCAGTGTTTAGATCACAGAGGGATGGGAGCTGAAGCCCTGAAGCAGAATTTTCCATATTCGTTTTACTTGTCTTGCACTATTCAGAAAGGCTTCTCACTCCCTGAGGGACACTCAGTGTTCATAGTGGCAGCAACATTCCAGTGGTCAGGGCAGAAACTGGGGAGCAAGGTTTATGTTGTGTGCTAACTTTGAGATGTCAGGAAAGACCTCTTGCTTTAGATCATTTGTTTGAGAAATTGGCTGTAATGGTACTGGCAAGGAAGGGGGCTGGTTTTAAGAGTAGGTGTGGACTTCCTGATGACCTTGGTTAAAACTCAAATAACATCCTCTCTTAGAACTGAAGTGAGACTGGTTTTGCCTTTGTAAATGGGGTGAAGTTCCTAAAATGAGCTGGAATATTAGATAATCCAATTCCCATTTTCTAGTTGATGCTTTATTCTGGCTTTCAGTATAAAGTAACATTGTCTAACTGAGGGTGTGCATGGGGGCTGAATCCAGCCTTTGGAAACCTTCTGTCCAGTCTCACTTTCAGTGGAGGAGATGGGGGACACCTGCTCCATCAGCAAAGTCTGGGGAGCCAAGTGACTCCTTCCCAGCCCAACAGAGTGAAAATTGCAGCTGCTGAAACCAGGGAGGAATGAGGTGGACTGGCAGGCACAGACAAGATGCAGGCAGAGCTTGAGGTGGGAGTTTTGGCAGATAACAAAGATTTAAACCCCAGATCTGCTTCTCCTCTTTCATGCATTGTGTTTTCCCTTTTCCTTACTGAAAATGTGACACCAGCTCTGTGTGGAGGGAAGCCAGACTCTGTCAGTGCTGCAGGATAGTTGGGCAGGATAATGTATGGGGCTGATTTGGGGGAAATGTGTGCCCTCAAGCAGGCACATGTTCCCTCTGTGTTGCAGACAGACCAGCCATGCACATCCTTCTGCAGCCTCTTGGCAAGGACTCATCTGTGAATTCTTCATAAGGTACTTTGCCATTTCTTTCAGTGCAGTTTGCCAGAAGTTTTGAGCCATGCAAAGTGGCAGAGGGGTTGCAGGCTTAGACTGTGATCAGTGAGTGCAAGCTGTTCAGGCAGCAGCAGCCTCAAGAAAGGAGACAGCCTAGGACATGATGAAGGGACAGCTTTCAGAAGGGTGGCTCACTAACAGAGCCAGGTGTATGTTTGCACTGGTTTTCTGTGCACATCCTTTCACTTGGGGAAAGAAATCCATTCAAACCTAGATTTTCCCTCCCCTTGTACCCTTGCTTACAAAACATGAGAAGATTTCTTTTTAAAATATTTGCTGTAAATTTGCCCTGAATTCTAGGGCAAATTAAGGAGAGGAGGGGAAAAAAGGGTGGCTGAATAAAGAATTTTAAGAGTAAACCCTTTATAGGGTAGGAATTCATCAACTATCTCCCATCTTGCAGCAGCTGTGGACTTTGAATGAGAATAGCTTGAATATGGAGTGTTCAGTGCTCATAACAAACTGCTTACAAAGTGCACAACACGGGTCATTTCAACAATCATAATTTCAGTGACTTTTTGAGGTGCACGTGGATCACTCAGTGGGCTTTGGACCACTCAGCAGCCCTCCTGATAACTCTGATTTTGGTTTATTTGTTCTGCCATACTCACTTAGCTCTGAGTCACGAGTTGATGCAGCAATAATCTATCTTCCTGATAAATTATATTATATTAAGCAGCATGCTTCATGCCATATAAGCCTTGACTCAAAGATCTGGCTGGATTAGCCATGCAGGCACAGCTGGAGTTACAGATAATGGATAACATCCTCAGCTGGTGTATTATATCCATATAATTCTAGGGAAGCCACGGGAGCTACACTAATTCCCACCATCTGAACAGCTACAGCTCCTGCAATTGCTCTCTTTCTCTCAACTGCCAAACCTTGTTTTTGTGCCTTTGTGCTTCTCCAGCAGAACTTAATGATATCCCTTGTGCCTGAATGGGACAGAGTGCCCTATAAACAATAGATTTTTGTTTTGAATCCGTGAGTGGGAGCTGCCTTTGCCTTTCCTCAAAATTAGGGTGTGTGCAGCACTTCTGGAGGACCAGATTTAAGTCACTTGTGAGGTATTTGTATTTTTTACTCTACCCTTCATTTGTGATGGAGGTAGCACTGAACTTAGGCTGGTTGTTTAAATTAGCAATTAGTAAGCCCATTTCATCCCACAGCCCTTAATTAGAGACAGATTCCCCATTTCCTTTACCATTTAAATTATTTGCACTTGTGTCTGCTTTCCAGCTGTCCACAGTCAAGCATAGCCAAATACAAATTATTACAGAGATCTAGTACATAAACAAGCCTGTACTTCTAAAAAACTCAGGTCAGTAATTTCTGACTATTTTTTCAGAAAAACAAATGTCTTTCTCTGGTCATTGGGAAAATTTTTATTACCAAAAAACCTACACTCCAACATTATTTGTGGTTTTGGCCAAATGTATTGAAAGGAGTGGCTTGAACTGTCTTAATCCTCCTCCAATCCCAATCCTCTCCAGTCTCTCAAAGACAGGAAAAGCTGCTTTACCTGGTGAACACTGTTTGCTGTATTGCACTTTCCTATAGAAAGCACTTTCCCATAGCATCTTTGCTAACTGTATTTGCATCTCAACATTTTGAATGGAAAGGCCCATGAAAAATGTTGCCCAATTCCCATCAGCAAGCAGAAAAACTCTGAATCAAGCTCTTAGTAGCCTTTTATTCTATCTCCCAAATCAGTTACTCTGGATTTGCAATTATGTAATTAAAAGCAGGATTTGGGTTTGTTTTGTAGGAAACCTCAACTTATTAAGAACCAGAAGCTACTGGTTATTAGCTGAAAATGTAATTTCTTGTTTTTATTCGATGATGAACTACAAAATGACTCAGACAGCCCTCTGGCAATGATTAACATTGATAGAAACCTTAGTGTTTCCAAAAGCATCCCACTCTCAATTGCTGTGTATTTTCCAATGCCTTTGGCTTTAAATTCATGTGATTTCTTTAGAGAGTGTGATTGGATATTTTTATGGTGGACAGTAGGGAAGGCTGCCTTATATTTTCCAACCAAAACACTAACATTCCTTTCTCTAGGAATCAGCCAGTCAGTAACCTGTGTGGCAGCAGCAGCTTATTATATAAAAAAAAGGATTCTATTATCCCATTTTTAATTTCCTGCTGCTTCATTCTGCTTTTGCCAGGGGGCATTTGGAGCAGTTTGAGTCTGAGGAAAAGCTCCTTTACCTTTCCTTGGATGTAAATGCCCAGCATGGGTGCAGTGCCACAGCTTCACTGGTAGTGAGAACAGTTTTACCTGGGCAAAATGTGAGGGGAAAAATAAAAATCTTTTAGGTGAGCACTGAGAAGTGAAAGTAGCACCTGGCAATCATAGGCTCAAACAGAGCAAATATGTGAAGCCCAAGAGCTGGACAGACAGACAGACAGACAGCTCATGTGTGACAGCAGTGTCTACCTACTCTCACCCTGTTCTAGCAGAGGTGAAACAAGAATTTATATCCTCTCTGTAGGACATTAGGAGATCCTAGTCTCCACCAGCTGGTTATTCAGCTCTGCTCTGAAATAAGAAAATACTTATTTTATTTATTTACGTTTATTTACTCTTCTAACGATTTAAAATTGAGCTAATGAGTAAAGTTTCATGCCTTTAACTTTCGATGTTTAAAAAAATTCTGATTAAAAGATAAGCAGCTAATTTAGGGGTAATTAATCATTGTCTGAGAAAAAGTATTTTTTACCCTAGTGGGTGAAATTTCTCAGAATGATTGTTCTTCAGGTAAACTTTGAATTTCTGGCTCCTTTCCATAGACACACTAGGGCTTTATGTGTGTGTTTATTTACCCAGTGCTGTACATGGATTTAAGTGCCTCATTAAATCAGTGCTGCTTGCTACTGATTTGAGTTGGAATTTGTGGAGTTTGGTGCATGTTCCACAGCTCAGTTCATCTCCAGGTGTGGCTTTAGCAGAGTTGCAGAGCTTTGGGTTGAACCAGCCTTCACAAGTTTCATTTTCCTGATTTTCCTTGGAGTTAGTGACCCCCTAGCAGGAGGTGAGAACAAACACTTGGGAGAGCAGGTCATTCCATTTTAAATCATCTTACAGTGACTGTGAGTCAGAGCCTGTAGCAATTCTGAAAATCCCTCCAGCCGTTTCTGTTCATCTTTCCACTGTGAGCTGTAACCCCTTTTGAAGGGACATCCTTTGGTCTTGTCCTTGCGGTCCCACATCAAACCTGGGAGGGTCGTTCTTGTGGAGTCTGTCACATCTGCCAGCATCAGTGGTGGTTCTTAATATCATAACCCCAGGATTTTAAAAAGAATCCCCCCTGAGGTGCATTTAAAAGTGAGAAATCAGCGGTGGTTTGTGGGAAAGAACCCCACAGGGGCAGGGAATTTCAGAGAGTGCTGGAAGGACAGATGGGTTAGGCCATGCTGTGATGTCTGGAGGGAACAGAGCCCACAGCTCTGGATGCTCCACAGAAAGGATAAGTTTTTCACTAAAGTGATAGCACCCTCTTTGCCTCAGCAGTGCAAAGGCTTAGATGGTTGTTCTAAGAGTTCCCTGGCTTGCAATGAGAGGGGGAGCTTACAGTAAAGCTTTTTTTAAATCTGCAAAAGAGGGAAGCTGATCCCTGAATACACAACAGCCGTGCCAGCTAAAAATGGATTGGAAGAAGCTGTTTTCAATACCAAGAGATTTCACTCCGGATAACTAAAAATGTTCTCTCATTCACAAAAAAAGGAAGTGTAATTTTATTTTTTTTTTTATTGCCCTGATAAGCTGGGACAAACACATGATTCAGTGTGCTCCAGGACTGAAACAGGGCTCAGGGTCCTTGTGTATTTTCTTCTCTGTTACAAGCAGCCCTCTCTTCTCCCAGCCCTAGGGCAGAGTAAGAAGTCTGGTACATTTAGAAGAGTCACAAAGAAAGGGATGGTGTGTCTGCTGTGCTTCTGGTGTAGATCCACCTCCAGGAAAGGAAAATTTCATGTGACATTTCAGTGATGAAGGTGAAAAGTATCAGAACTGCTTGGCCTTTACGTGGTGTTCTGCACTCACTTCTCCTTGTTCTCAGTACAAATTAAATGAAAGAAGTTCTAGAAATGAGTGCTCAAGAGATCTGAGAGCGAAAGCTGTGGTTTGAAATCCCAGAGATGATTAAAGCTTATTTCCTCACTGAGTTTGGACTCAGTTACAGCAGTAGATTTTAGTTCCTGACGAGCGTCACTTCCTGGGAAGCAAAGGTAGGAATACCCTTGGCTCCACAGGGAAGAAGGCAGGTCCTTGTTGTTCATGGGGGTCTTGTTTCCAGCCAGGCAGCAAAATCACTTGATGTAAACACTGTGCATGTTGCTGTGTGTTATTTTTGAGAGAAAAGCCACCTGTGCATTACTCTGCTGCAGAGGATCGTTTATGTCTCTGCTTTTTGTTTGTCTTATTATCTTGCAACCCCAGCTTTGCAACGAAGGCATGATGAACAGTTGAATAGTTAGCATCTGCTGGCTGATGTAAGTCCATGCAGCCACCTCATTCCATAACTTTCTCAAAGTACTCCAAGGTGAAGATGGGTTTGCACAGTGCAATTTTCTTTTTCTCTTTTTTTTTTTTTTTTAATATTTATTTTTCAGAGTGTGGGAAGTTGAACAGCTCAAGAAATGTGTTAACTATGAAAAGGCAAAAGGCTGGGCCATCTGCTGGGCAAGACATTGCCTTGGGGAGTTAAAAAATGGTCAGACACTCTTACACCTGGTCTTTGGCCACCTGCACTTGTGCTGCACAAGCAGACTTTCAGGCTGTGCTGATGGGGCTTTGTTTTTATCCACAATTGCAGCTGCAGTGCTTCCCCTGAACTGTGGAGAAGTTGTTTTCATCACTGCAGTGACTTCCAGCATGATAGGCATCCCCACACGTGTCCTTTCATTATTTATTTACAGGCCTCAGCATTTAAAGGACAAGGAAGTTTGTTTGAGTGCTCATCCTTGAGGGATTGTGGCTCATTTCTTGCACAGGGTTTAGCTGAGGCTGGTGGGCTGCTGTTGACTCCCAAAGGCTTGAAAAAAGCCCCTCTTCCTTTCCTTTCCTCCTTCCCCTGGGAGTGCATGTTTCAAAGTGCTGCTGCTGGGATAATTGTGCCCTAATTGAGGAAAGTCCTGGAGCGGCTCCGCTGGAGTCAGACGTGACATCAGCAGCGTTGCCCAGGCAGCGAGTTCCATCCATTCTTCTTGTGCCACACGCACTCCCCTGGTCCCAAATCGGGTCTGTAACCACAGCCAGTGATCCCCACCTTTGAGCAGGAGGTGCAGCCTCAGCGCTTCAGGGATTTGGATGTGGTCAGTGTTTGCCCTTGCAGAGAGAGAGCAGACTTCTGTGTTATCAATGGGTTTGTTGTCTAAGCAGCACATTCAGTGTAAGATCCCAGCATTAGAGAAGAGATTATTCCTTGCTTGCAAGCAGATTACTTGTCATAACACGTTCAGGGTGCACTGCTGATAGATCCATCTGTCATCCTTTGAATTTACAGGGATAAATGCATTCCCTCACACTAAGGTGATATATATTATCTCAAAAGTGCATCTGGGGGTCTGTATCACGGTGATACTGAATTAACCTTTGCTAGATTTAGATAACTTCATCCCAGTGAGTTTCTTGCTATGATAATGGTGCAGTTGGATTTTAAGTCCTCTTTCATTAAATAACAGCTTCCCTTCCAGAAAACTCTTATCCCATTTGATCTGTGCTGTGTGTTCCTGTATGCTGAAGTCAACAGGAGTTTCTTTTGGGGCTCTGTCTGAGTGGGATCAGACCCTTTTATTTGAAAGAAATCTCTTTTCTTTGATGGCATCTGTTTCCAGACTACATTGGCATTTTGCATGTTTCACCATCTCTGAGGTGTTTATTTCTGCTTGCATTTTAATGACTGCTTCTGGCTGTTTCCCCTTGCTCTCATTAGAGCTTTTTTGCATCTCCAATTGAGCTGATGAGACATGGAGTTCATGCAGCGTTTTTTCACTGTGTCTGGATGTATCTGGCTGTGTGTGCCCTGTCACGGAGTCAGCATGAGAGGGCTTCCATCTGAATTCAGCAGTTCAAGGGTTACCAGGACTGTTTGCTCATTAACATTCCCTGTTTATACACTGATCACCACAGATGTGCCCCAGCACCAATACTAATACAGCAAAATCCATTTTTAAAGTGGATAAACACTTTTGAGTTTTGGGGTATGTTTTTCAGAAGAGTAATTTATTCATTGAAAAATAAAATTTACAGTTTTTGTATTTTTAAAAGTGGTTTACAAGTTCTTCTCAGGATAGTATTTTTTTCAATTGAAAAAAAAATTAGTTAATAACTGAAACTAGGTGATAACTGGAAGTCCAGAAGCAAATATAAAATAGGTCCAAGTATAAAAACAACAACCAAAAAAGGTGTGTTAGCCAGATCCCAGATCAGCAAGTGATGTTTTCATTGCAGAACATGGTAAGAGCCCTCTCTGGGATGTAGTTTTTGGTGAAAAGCTGAACGACTGAAATAAGTTCTGGCTGGTTTGTTTGAGTATCATAGTAAATGGCACAGACTGCTTTCCTATTAAGTTCAGCCCCTCTCTTTTTGAGGAAGTTTGTTTTAATCAGTTTTTCGTGGCAGTTTTCTGCCATCAGGTCTGGATTATATTGCAGGCAAGAGCTTCTACAGATTTAGTTAATTGAGAAATATGCCACCCTAATACTTAATTTCTACTTCCTGTCTCCTTTTTTTGGGGGGAGGGGGGTGTTCCCTCTGGCTATGCTGCCTTTTCAATTCTTGATTTGAAAGAGTAAATGGTGAAAGGACAGTGGTTTTCAAGGTAGAGGAGCAGTTTGGTAGGTTAAAACTGTTCCATTGGAATTCTTTATCTTGGTTTCATCCTTTTTCCACAATAGCTGGTTTGTTGGAAGAGGAAAAAGAAACCTGCCAAAAGCTGTCATTTGTGCTGAAAGAGAATCAAATGGTACTGCTGAAAAATAAAGCAAGATGGGGCAAATTAAGCTGTCAGGATGTACAGTGCAATTCAACAGGGCAGAGAATAAAGTAGTTCCCATGGCAGAAAAATTGGCCCAGAATGAATAAAAAGTAGGACCTGAATCTCTGCATCTTGTTTTAGTAGCAATTTAAAAAATTATAACTGTTTCAAGGAACTTTGAGAATAGATGTAGATGGAAAAACAGATTGGAGAGATTATTTTTTACTTCCATAGCCAATTCCTGGCATGTGGGTCACACTGAGAATTTTCCAAGGTGAAAAACCCTTAGCAAAATTCTCTCTTCAGCTTTCACTGACTTTTTAACTAACGTGTAATTAGCTAAATGACAGTCACTAATCTTTCATCCAACATGCAAACAGCAGTGCAAGATGCTAAAAAGTTTTATGGCACTGAAATATAAGGATATGTGGAAGGAAAATGAGGAAGCAACTTTTTCCATTATGGTTGTAATAAGCTATTTTTACATACTGGATTACTTGTTAAGTTGTGGCTTAGCTGTGAATGCTCAGGGATAATGTTAAAGAAATGTAAATAGGGAGCTTTTTATTGCAAATTGGCTTTTAAGTTACTTGGGAGCTTTATTTAAGATATTGCTGTATATTTAGAAATGTTGAACCGGTAACATAACTTTTTAAAATGTGGGTTTGAATATTGTTATTCTAGAGTTTTATTCTTTATCATCATTCGTTTTCAAACAGGGCAATGATGTTTTTGAATTAGGTTTTTACTGTGGAGGGAATGGGCTGCTAATTTATCACATTTATATCTGAAAGTTGAAGGCTTTTTTCTCAGTTCAGGACAGTAAATCAGA
Source organism: Brachypodius melanocephalos (assembly GCA_013398615.1). Lineage (NCBI taxonomy): Eukaryota > Metazoa > Chordata > Aves > Passeriformes > Pycnonotidae > Brachypodius > Brachypodius melanocephalos. Next base: position 1,233,583 of record VZSR01000680.1, read on the forward strand.
AGTGAATCTTGCAGAAGCTTTCCCAAAAGAAACAAAATTGGGGAGGATGACAAGCAGGATATTTTGAGTCGGGACTTGTACGCATATGGAAGTTGAAAGCATGTGAAAGCCTATAGCACTACAGTCAGCATAAATGTAAAAATAAAGTAAAAAACTGTGGACAGTGCACAGATTGTGCTGTAAAAAGCATTACACAATACTCCATCCCCTCCTGTGAGTGTGAGGAATACATCACTGTGATCCTTCAAAGGGAGGCTCTGAGTTACTGTCCTTGCTTGGGTCCTTTCTCCCTGAGCGTTCAGCTAGGCACAGCCCTGCTCTGCCCCATCCCCAGGCTTTTTTCCTGCAGGCAGCATCTGCAGCAATTGGGAATCCTGCTCTTCTGCTGCCTTCAAGGTCCTTTTGAATGGAAAGGGGACAATCAGTTTCTCAGCAGTGTCACAGCACTCTGTGCCCCTGGCTGTGATGGGGGAAGGCTGTACAAAACCATTGTCCTGGAAATGGGAACTTGCACAAGTTCTTGCTGTTCTCTCAGGAAGAATTTTTAGAACAAGGTTTAGAGTGAAGATGGTGTGGCTGCACTCGGTTGTCTGGACATCTGACTTGGAAAGAAAAATGCCCTCTGCATCTGGGCTGAGCAAGAAGTTTTTCTCCATGTCAAGAGTGTGAATTGTGAATCTACTCATAGATTTTGCAGCATAGCCACAGATAGCTGCTTAAGATCATCTGTGAGCTTTTTATATAGCAAATATCATCATAGTTTAGAGGTAAGAGAACACCGGTGATATCTCTGATTTCTTCTGCTCATTTTACTTATTTTTTTTCAGCATCTGACAGTCTAGCATTTGATTTGTTATCCCAGATTTTTTGTAGTTACAGGACATCACAAAGCATTTCAGGTCTGCTGCAAGCTCACAAAGAGCCTTCTGAAGTCAGCAGCTCTTACAGTGCTGACACTGCAGCATTTCCAAGGAGCTTTTTGCATCTTCTCTGTTCCTCCTTGTGTTCCCTTGTGGCATCTCAGCTCTGCCAGAATGTCTGTCCCTGACCCACCCCTGCAGAAACCCTAAACTCAGGTCCTTTATTCCCTGGCTGTTGGAGAAGTCTGTGTGTTGCTACATGCAAACGAGCTGTTCCCAAACAATTGGAGTTAGACTGTGCTGGAAGAAGGTCCAACTTGCTGGGCTTACGCAGGGGACCTGGGAATGCTGGTTTGTGCAGCTGAACTAGGGCCATCATCTGCCCCATGTGTGCTCCAGCACTTGGGAATGCAGAGATGGCATTGGGAATGAGACGATGTGGATTGGCTGAAGTGCTTGTGCAGACTGGCTTTGGGAAAGGAAATTCCTTGGGCACACTAGCATGCTCTCTTGCTTTGCTTTTCACTGCATGCTCCTAGGCCCATCAAGCTGGAAATGGAACTGGGAATGGCTTCTGGAGCCCAACACACAGAGCTGTTTTTGCCAGAGCATTGGTGCTCTGTTTATTTTTCTCACTTCATGCTCCAGCATAGTTGCTGCCATCCCTCATTTTCCCTGGTACATTAAACCTGTTTCAGGAATGCAGATGATTATGCTGAATGAACCATCTCCACAGCCTTGTGCATCCAGATGATTTCATTGTCTTTACTTGTATGTTCACAGTGTGCTTCTTGAATAATGCAGTGTGCTGGTGGTCCCTGAAACTTTTAACAATCTGGCATATGATAGCACCAAGACTGAGCTGTATCCTCATTTGATGAAAGTTGGTGTAAATGCGCTGACACCGGGGGAGTTGTGTCAATTTAAAGACTGCAGACAGGATCTTTATGATTGCATTTTTACTCCATGTCAAAGTATATTCGAAGTAAAGGATTTGTCATATTTGACAGCGCTCCTTTGAACAGAAAAATGCAGATGTGGTGGAAAGTAGGGAAAAAAGGTCTGATTTTTAGAACAAGTACGACCAGCCTAAAGAGGACCTGGTGTTGCAAACAAAGTGCTGGATTTACTGGAGCATGTAAGGTTACAGCCTGGCTTGGTGAAGCAGAGCAGCTCTGTGCACTGTGCCTTGCTGGAGCAGCAGATCAAGGAGGGGAAATTCTGGCCCTGAGACAAATTCAGATAAAGATGTGCCGCTTGTTAAAAACTGTATTTGTTTTCCAAATGATTATCTGGGTAAAGCCTGTGGATAGAAGCCTCAGCAAGAGCTTCCCAGCATTGCACATCACCAGACAAATTATTCTGGCCCCAGTCTGTGAAAACACAGAGCTAGATTTCACCACTTGTGCTGCTTGAGTTGCTGCTTTGGGAATACGTGTGCTGAGCTGCTGGGGATAGAAAGGTCTGTCAGGCATCATCCCTGAATGATCATTCCAATATCTGGAAGTCTTCTGGGGGTGGGGCTGATTCCTCAAGGGGGAGTTTGTGGCTGTGACTGTTCCAATGATTCATGGCCAGCCTCAGGTTCTTTGGAGCTGCTGACATTAATAGCTACTTTCAAACCTGTAATTTGGACTTGTCTGAAAAATACTTTGGCCTTCTCTAACAGATGCCCTTAAGGTACTTTTTTTTTCCTGTGTCTGAGTTGTGCTGTAGACCCCAGACCGTTCCTCCCTTCTCCCTCAAAACATCCCTAGCCTGGTTTTTAGGTCCACATCTATGGGGTTTTTTTGGTAATATGTTACTGCTGCCTCAGGGAGCCAAGGTACTGATGGTAGCTTTTGTTCCTGTTTGATTAGTCAGTAATACTTTAAAAGAGTGGCTTAATCTGTGTTTGTATCTTCGGTGTTTATTGTAATCACATAAAGCATGTGGAACTTACGGAGTATTAATGTGATTCTCAGAAGTCCTTTGATAGAATTTCTACTGTAATTCACGATTAAATGCTCTGAGCATTAAAGAAAAGGAGCTTATTTTTGTGCTGCGTGAATCTGAAAGAAGTGTCAACACTCTCTTCTGGAGTCAAGCTCCATCCAGTTCTGACAGTTCATTGGGATTGGCCATTTCCTGAGGTAGAGGGCAAAAAAGGGAAAGGTGTTTTTTATTTCAGATCATGAGAAGGTGGGGCCACATCTGAGTTATGCCATATTGTATTAAAAAAGATGTGTGATAGGGAAAACCACCAGCCACAATTATCAAGTTGCTCCTAAATAATATAAATATCTTTGCCACAGAATCTTCACTGCCATTTGAAAACCAAGAGAAACTGAGAGTTGAATGTTCTCCATGAATGTGCTCCACCTTCCTCAGGCAATGCATAGAGGGCTCTAAAGTGCTCAATGGCTTTCAAAAGCATCATTCTGTCCTAGCAAATAGCACTTCTTTTCTGCTACCTTAGAAAAAACGTTTGCCTTTTACTTCTTTTACATTTTGTCTCCTTTGAATGGAGTCAGTGAAGGGTAAAAAGGTGTGGGAACTAGAACTTGCACAGATATCAAAATAGTTGAAGATGTTAGAAAAAGCTCCAGCATATTTCAGCTATCTGTACTTTGATTCTATTCTATTATTTTGGTCAAGAATCATTGTAGCTATAGCAATTTAAATTGAGTACAGGCTGTACTAAGAGTTGAGGGGAAACCTTGGCAGTTTGATTGCATCGAAAAGAAGTTTAGGTGGCATTCTCAGCTTTAAACACCAAGAAGCATCTTAGAAAATTCATCTGGATGATCTGCCCAAAATAATGGACTCTCCTGAGGGTATGGTACTGGACAGAGTGCCAGGAGCATCTGTCAAACCTTAATAAAGGGTAACAGGAAGCTGACATCACTAAAGGACAGAGAAAAAGGAGATTGATGGAAACAAAGAAACATCCTTCCAAAAGCTGCAGCTGTTTCCAAAGGAGATTGAATCTGTAATAAACCGTGGCTGATTAAATGTTTTATCTGCGTAGCAGGTAGGAAAAGTTTCCAAGAACAGCTAATCAGAGGGATGAAAGCCTGGTGCTACAGCCTCTTTCCAGCAACCACATAAGCCAGAAAGAAGCAGAAAACACCTCCACCTGCTGTGTGTGTAGGGTTAGTTGATGGCCAGCTATAAAAAACGGGTGTAAAAGGGAGGTTGTATGAATTATTTGCATCTTTGTTGACTGTGGAAGACACAGATCATCCCCTGTGCCCATGGGGAGGCTCATCAGGCTGAGACTGAGATAATTTTAAGTGAATTTATGGTATAGATACAGGATGGATGTGAATTTATAGGCAGAACTGGACTCACCCAGAAAGAAGAGCAGTGTGTGAGCTTCCTCACTGCAAAGTGCCTTAGTACCTGGAGACTGCAGGGTGTTAGAAATGGGATCAGTGTTTAAAAACAGTCCAAATTAAAAATAGCTCAAGTGTGTCTGTAAGCCTGACATCTCTTCCAGCTGATTTGGTGGAGACTACAGTAAAAGATAATATTATGAACACCTGGCTAAATGTGCTCTTGTAAAACTTTGGGGGTTCTTTGAATAGGTGCATGTGGATATCCAGTAGATAGAGTATGTTTGAATTTTTAAAAGGCTTTGGACAAAGGGATTGAGGCAATCATGAAGTGAGAGGGAAAGTATTGGTAAAATAATTGGTTAGGAGGATGCAGAGGATAACAGATAAGGCAAATATTTGGAATTAAGATTCACTGGGGTTACTGCATTGACAAACTACACCAGTATCAGGAAATCTGAGCTGAAAATACCTGGTTGTGCAGTTAAAAATACACTGGTTTTGGTTTTAGTCTTCCTTAAGGGTGTGTGTGTGAGCTGCAAAAGGGAAGGAAGGCTCTTTCAAAGACACAGTGTGCAGCAATCAACACACCTTGGACCCTGCTGGAAGCCTTGAGGAGCATCTAATGCTGCCAGGCATGGCTGAGCAGCACCAAGAGTGCTGTAAATTGATATTAGATGGAAGGAAAATCTTTTTGCTCTGAAGCTGCAGTCCTTGGGTTGGTTTGAATTCTCCTGGCTGATTTCCAGGAATTTTACTAATGACCTGAGCTTTTGTATGCCAAGGACTGGAAGGGACTTCCTTTTCTGTTGAAGGGCTGTTTGTTTCTCTCTTTTTTTTCATTTCAGCCTCATGTTTGACTCCAGAGCAATTTGTTACCTTCTCTGTTTATACTCAGGTGGCCACAAGTTCATTGCTCAATTGCAATGCTTGTCCCATTAGGGAGTGCAAGTGAGGTTGCCCAGTGGGAGCAGCTAACAGAAAAAAAAAATACAGAGATCTTCTTTCGTGTATTTTAGAGTTGTGTGAATTTATTTACCCCATTTAAAATGTTTTAGATTCACCACATATTCCTGTGGGCTCTGAACTTCTGGTTTTCTTACCAAGCTTCTAGTTGACAGTGTTAAAGAGGGATTTGTGCTGCAGCTGTGGCATGGTCTCAGAGAACACCAGTGATTCATTATTAAGTTTAAAGTTTAAAAAGGGTGCTTATATAATCAAAAGAGAGCCATAATCCCTGTTGAAGCATTTACTGGTTTAAATAATTTCCTTCAGTCTATAATTTTTGTAGCAGAGAGCACCTTTAAAAAGAATACACATTCAAACGTGGCTGTTGTCCTCCCTCTTTCCAGATTTTTTTTGGAGAGAGCTCCAAGAGTCTGAAGAGAGGATGTAGCTGAATGTCACCTTCACTGATATTTGCAAATGATTAATGTGAAGGATGTCATGACATTAGAGAGAGAACTCGAAGACGCAGCAGAAGTGTTCTCAGCTCTGAATAGGTCTTTCATAACTGCAATCACTTGGTAGATTTTATGTTTGGGTTACCAAGCACAGGAGGCCAGCACAATCAGGAAGGCATAATGTTATTAGCCTTGTGTATCTGCAGTGCTCCTGTGGGCAGTGACCACGGGGACCTCTGTCTGGGATGTATTTGAGTGAAAGATCCAGGAGATGATTCTCTGTTCTGTTCCTGTTTTGCTGCTGTCCCAAAGACGCAGCAAACAGCTTTAGGGACACGGTGTTAATCCAGAGTAAATCTCTTAAAGTCTCTGTCTGGGCTTTGTTGTGATTCTTTTTCCATAAAAGCCTGAGGAAATGTGTGATCTGGTTATGTTTCTTCTCAGCTCTCTCTAGCATGCAATCCAATGAAATTCAGTGCCAAAGATATCAGACTTAATTCTGTGTTGTTTGGGGGTTTTTCCTAGCTGATTTCATCGCTTCTCCTACTTTCCCATCTTCCTGGCTTCCAGCTGTAAGAGTTTGGAGGTATTCAGAAGACTTAGAGACACCAGGCAGCAATTTTAACAATACAAGTAATTTACATCCATGCTGTTCTGCCTGTCCCTTTTTATTATTTCAGTTGTGTGTGGCTACAGCAGCCAGAATTTTCAAAGAGTCAGGCTAAGATGAGCAGCTCATCTTCTGAAAGCTAAGATCCAAGCTGTCAGATAACAGAAAGGGTTGACGTTTACCTCTGCCAGTTTTGGAAAGAGTAGCTATTAAGAGCACATTTTAATTTGAGTTGACAGAATAAGGATCACACACAGTCCCAAAATACCAGTGAACACTGATTTTTAATATTTCATTGTTTTGCTGTGCAGGACAGCTCTGTGTTCCATTGAGAAAGTCAGCTTTCCCTTGGCACTATATATTGTATTTCCAGAGCAGTAATGGGTAGAGGTTTTTACAAAGCTTAATTAATCCTTAATTCAGTGAGAAAAGGAGCCCACTTCTTCATGGGGATTACAACATACCTCTGCCATGTCTCTCAGAACTTTCTGAATGCATCAAATTATTCTGAAGGTCATGCACTAAGGACAGTGCGTCATTAAGGAAGAGACTGGCCCAGAAAGCCGCTGGAAAGAGTGATTTTCCCTTCTTTTGGGTATTTAAAGATGATGGTGGAAGTACCCAGAATCCCTGCACTGGAAAACACCATTCAACAGGTTTATAAAAAGGCGAATGAGGCAAAATTGTCTTTAATTTCTGGTATCAGAGAAGACAGAGAAGGGCAGGCTCTTTGGTGTTGGAAGCCCCTGTCCATAAGAAGCAGCAGTGTGGGGTCTCAGCAGGATGGAGGATGAGCTGGAGTGAGTTTGGGAGTCAGTCCCCCCCAAGAGGAGCAAGCATCTGGTCCATAAAGAGCCAGCAAGGAAGAAGGGCAAAGGGGAAGGAAAATATTGGAATAGCATCACCCCACTGATGCCACGAGCTCTCAGCTGAGTGACCTTGGTGCCTGTGGAGGAATCCACAGAGAGAACAGAGGAGAATCCCTCCTGCTGAAGGTGTCTGAAATGAGGTTTGACAGAGGACTGGGGATCAGAGTTGGTTTTGCCATTGACTTTAATGGGATTATAATTGATTATAATTGATTCTGATTACATGAAGTCAGGTAGCCATCCTTAAGGCGAGTAAACAGTGCTTGTGTAATTGGGAAGGCTGGGATAAAATAAGAAAAGGAGTCCATTTATAGTGCTTCAGGTGCTCAGTTCTGGCTCCCTGTGTGCACAGGTAGGAAGTCTGCCTTGCACCTAAAGCATGCTAGAAGTGCCCACACGTGGAATGAGCAGATGCAAACTATTTGTTAATTGAGACACAGTCTGTGTGTCAGTGAGATTGCCTGCCCCCAGAAGGGCACAGCATCAAGAGGAGCCAGATATAAGTGAGAGCACAGGGCATAAAGAGGGCATTGCTGTTTGAAAAGCTCTCTGAGAAATGAGTGCAGTAGAAGCCCTCTGTCACAGCACACACTCAGATGTGTGTTTGCAAGCTGACTTGTTGTGACCCCAGCTGTAAGCAGAGCTCAACATCTGCAGCAAATTGCTAAATCATTCTTGGCTAATGCTGACATCAAATTATCTAAATAGTTTTTGTGAGGTTATTGTTTGTAATAGGGACATGACAAACATAAGTCTTTACACCTTCTGCTCTACTCCCTTGAGCTCGTAATTTTAAAATAATACACTATTTCTTTGGCATCTGAGCTGTTCCCCTCATTACATAGTTTTTTTTTTTTTCCCCTCTGATAAGTCAACTCCCAGTTAATCCAGAATGCTGAACTTGTGACTTTGCAGATGCCAGCAGAATCAGTGCCTGGGATATCGTCACAGGCATGAGATAGTGACTCTCTGGGGAGATCAAAAAGAAACCAAGATGCAAGAGAATGCTGCCGTAATTATCCACAAGAGGGTGAGCTCAATGTCACTGCAGCAAATTCCTTGTGGTTACTGAGAACTGTCTCACAGTACCAGAGAGCAGCCCTGTCCCTGAATATCTGCTAAAGAACATCAGTAAGAACATTAAAAACAGATTAAAAACAAAACTCAAAACACTTAATGCTCTTAAGTCTTTGATTGTTCTGTCATGACAATGTGCCATGGCAGTTTTCTCTTGGATGGATATTTCTCTCTGGAAAAGTAGGGCAGAGCATTTGAGGGAATTCTCCAACTGGTAGCAAGGAAGTTATTTCTCTGATATCTCTGCAGCTCTGCCTCTACATGCTGCTGAAAGTTACTAGTTTTAAGTTGATCTTTCCTAGAAATCTGACAGAAAAATGAGGTGCTGATGATTTGAGTTGTTCCCTGTCAACTGATGAGTGCAGTGGAAATAGAAGTGTCTGGGCTGGACCTGCTGTGATCTGTTTTCACCAGGGTTCACAGTCACTCGTGCCTCTCTGGGCTGCAGAGCTGCTGGAACACGTCATTGCAAATTCCCAAGCTGCTTGTGGAGTTTCCAGGTGCTGCTCAGGGCTTGGAAGATTCCAGCTCCAGTTTTATCCAAATGCTAGCAGCTCACCACATGTCTGTGAGCTTGACTGCAGAAAGGTCAGAGGAGGACCCTGAAAGCAATTCAGCTGTTTCTTGCTCCAGGCTGTGCTGAGGAGATAACATTGCCTGAGATGCACTCTTGTGCGAAGTGCTGGATCATTGGATGCATTTCTTTGGAAGCTCTGTGTGTGTGGTGGAGCTGCACAGCTTCTGGGCTGGACTGAATGCTCAGGAGAGGCCAGCACTCACCAGGAGCCAGCAGCTCCTCATTCTGGGTGAGAATTGTCACAAGGGAAGCCGTTTGTGTCCCTGTGGATGCAAGGGCTGCACCAGGCTGGTGGTGTGCCAGGACATGCAGGAGACAAACACTGTCCTGCTCCCGTGGGCACCACAAAGCTCCAAGAGGAAAGCCCTCCTGGTGTCTCTGTCAAGCCTTCTCTCTGCCTGCTGGGATGGGTGTGGCATGGTACCTTCAAAGCCTGCAGGACTCCCTGTCTGGATTGGGAGTTAAAGGAAAACACACCTGAGCTTCCAGCACCATCTCTAGAAACTTGCTTATGCACAGCACTTGTCCCCAGATTTCTCAGCTTCTGTCCAGCCTGTGGAGTGTCAGAATGCTGGAGAGCACTCCCATTATTACAAATAGAGAACAGAAATTTTCATTTGTTTCTAATATGTCCCCTCATGAGCTGCTCAAGACAGGCAGCAGCTTTTTGGCTCTTAGACCGTGAGCCCAGCCACACTCAGCATGTTTTATGTTTCTCCATGGGCTCCTGGCCACCTGTATGATGTCCATCTGCTGAACTGGGTGGGATGCCTACCATCACTGCCATCCACACCTTTGGAATGAGGTTTACAGGAGGTGATGGTGTTCCTGAAGGACAGTTTGCAGTAGGGTGACAAATGCTGCTGTCCCTTCTGCATGGAGTCCCTCCATGCACTGGTCTCATGGCGCTGCTGTTTACTTCTTGTTGCTGTAAGGCATTTGGGGGAGATTTATCCAGAGGAATTGCAAACGTTGTGGCAATGATAGCAAATGAATATTCAGAGACAGTCTCTGGCCCTCTGAGACTGAGGAATTTTAATGTGTTCATCATGAACTGCATGGAGCATTTCTAGGAATGGTAAATTTGCTGGAAAGTGCAGGTTTAGAATAACCACAACTATTTGCCCTCTGAAGTAAAATTTGTGGACTAGTTCTAAGGGGGAAAGGACATGGTGCTTCAGGAATGAACGTGCCCTGGCCTCTCCTCAGCCAAGGTGCAAGGACCCCACAACATCAAGCTGTTTGCTCAACACCCCTTTACTGTGGAAGGAAGTTTGAGCCTGCAATGCCCGGTGACTGAATGGAGACTGAAAGCCTGCTGTTGGCCTTAGGAGCTTTCAAAAGTGATTAGGGATATCAGAACAATGTTTGAGTACTGCAGGTCTGAGCACTTAGATCAATATTGAAAGTATTAAGCTGCAAGTTTCTTTTTTAATTTGTTTTTCCCCCTCAGTGACAGTGTCCTGATGGAAACAAAATAAGCTTGGTAGGATGGAGCCAACTCATGTACCTGGTAATCTGCAGGTTGTGCTGCTGCTTCTTGGGAAGAGAGGCTGGTAAAGCTTATTTTGGGGAGCAGTCATAGGTTGGATAGTACTGGAGGGAGAGGCACACATGAAGAAGTACAGGCAGACAATGAATTTCTGCCAAGGCACCTCAGTCTTGGCTGGCCTTCTACACTAAGCTGTGTCTTGGCTGGTTCTACAGAAGAGAATGCCAAATGTGATAAGTTATGAAATTATTGGGTTTTGTTTTGTAGGTTGGGGTTGGGTTGATGTCTTGCTTGGAAGCCAGAGGCTTTGTCTCCATTAGCAGACAGCGCTATGCAGTAGGAGCAGATCTGCAGAGCAAAGAAGAGAAGACCTGGACAGGCTTCACATTTCAAACCAGCTTCATTCTAATATCACGTGCAGGAAGTTTTGCAAGAACCTTGTAGCAAATCAAGAGACCAAATGCTTCATATTAAAATTGTCAACAAAACCTTTCAATTCATCAAGAATATTTCAAGGGGTTTTTCTTTGCCAAAACAAAGGCTACAGAAAGACCTGGCATATATTATGAGAGATTTCAGTGCTGTTGAATCATTTCAGCTGAAATTCTGTTTAAGGCTTCTTTGAGGTCATCTGGCATTCTATTTAAACCTGTTTGTGTCATTCTTGTTATAGTTCCAAAGAGGTTTATGTGTAAAATTGATCTCTTTATAACCATTTAAAAACATATTATTACACCTATTTCTGCCTGCACAACAGAAAGGAAAAAAAATTCAGTGCTGCTGACATAACTTTCTTGTTCTGACTCTTCTGGTGTGTGACTAGGGAATTAGTCATGACACATCTGCCTTGGCTGCAGGAAACAGGGAGAGGAGGCAGCAACACAGACATTTGGGAGCTGAGGAAAAAAATTAGGGATCACACGCAGGGGAGCAGCCTAGCTGCAATGAAAGGGGTGCGTGAGGCTCGTGCAAAAGTGGTTTTTAGTGTAGTATGCTTCACACTCTGAAGGCTTTGGGAATTGTCAAGTGATAAAGTTGGGGAGGAAACGTATGGCAAGGAAAGCCTACAGTCCATGATACTGGTTGTGGAGTAGTTTGTCAGTCAAACATCAGGAATAACACAGCCATCAGCAAACAGCTATTGAAAATGAAACAAACTGTAATGTGCTGTTTTCATATCAAAGAAATATACTGTACATATACTTTGTCCCCCTAATCTATCTTGGGTTCTTATTTTAGTCTGCCTTTAAGAAACAAGAACATCTCAGATTTGAAAATTTCTTTTATAGATTCCCATTCATGAAAAATCTAAGTTGGTTTTTGGACAGATGAAAAATACTGCTAAAAAGCATTGAGTCTTATGGAATGCTGTCAGTGTTCATTTGGTTTTTTTTAATAAGATGAAATCAGAAAGGTTTTGGAGTCAGCAGAATACCAGGTAGTTTTCAACTGTCTGTTTTCAAAAGAGAGGCAGTGTCAGGCAGCCACAAGTTTGTCTGGACTCAGAAAGGAGTCTGGGCTCAGAAAAGGAGTGCAGTGAATTGTAAATATGGGTATGAAGAGCAGCCCTCAGTTGGATTATGAAACATCTGGGAAAACCCCTGTGTGACCAGCTCGTTCTCCCTTGTGATTTCCCAGGTTCCAGAATCTGCTGTGGTCCCGAAGAGCCTTTGTGGACAGCGTGAAGGTCTATAACCACAGCTACATCTACATGCCAGCCTTCTCCATGAAAACGGGCACGGGGCCCTCCCTCCGCGTCTACTACACCCTGGCGGATTTCGGCGCCGAGCAGGCGGTGCTCTTTGCCAACCCCAACTTCCTGCGGGACATCAGCAAGTTCTGGAAGAGCAAAGGCATCCACGCCAAGCGCCTTTCCACGGGGCTCTTCCTGGTCAGCGCTGCCCTGGGGCTGTGTGAGGAAGTGACAATTTATGGCTTCTGGCCCTTCTCGGTGGACCTGCACGGGAAGTTCATCAGCCACCATTACTATGACAATGTCCTGCCCGACTCCGGCTTCCACGCCATGCCAGAGGAGTTCCTGCAGCTCTGGTTCCTCCATAAAAGTGGCGTGCTGAGGATGCAGCTAGAACCGTGCGAGGACCCTCTAATCCAGCCCTCGGCCTGAGGAACCTGGCAGTCAGTTTGGGAAATCCAGTAGTTTTTTTAATTTCCGTGCTCTCCGACCAGAGGGTTCTGTTTTACCTTGGTTGTTTTTGAAGGGATCTGCATGGACCGTAAAAACGCTACTTGAAGGCCAAATGGAACATGTCCTTGTTGTTTAGTGCTTTATGGAACTGGGAGGGGAGGGAATGTGTCTCTCCGTGGAATCCGTTCAGCAGCAGTGGGAAAACAATGTCAGAAGCAGCACAGCTGAACTTTCCAGGGACGTTTTTAAGTGACAAATGTAAAAAGGGCATTAAGGCTCAGAGAGTCACCAGGCCACTCATAAGCTTTTGCTGACAGTGCCAAATATGACTATCTGTTCCAAATTCCATTTCATTCCAGATCAGCACCCTGTAGAACTTTCTTTCCTTGCTTTTTTCCTCTGTTTGGGGATGTGTACGTGTAGGACAGCATGTGTGTGTCATTGACTCTTTGTTTCTTTTCTTTTTATTCCTTTTTTTTTTTTTAAATGTGTCATTTTCCCCCTGCTCCCCTCCTTCCAAAGGAAGGAAAAGAAGGGCTTAAAAGCCCAAGGAGCTGAGTACCATCAGCTCCTTTGAAGACTCCTGGAAGAGCGAAGGTGCTAAGAATCTGGTTAGAATGTCATAGGAATGCCTTGCTACTGGGGATGGATGTACGCATGCAACCTGTGCATCGTAGGTCTTATCAGGATAGTTCAGGTCATTGCACTTACAGCTATGCCAGTGCTGTACTGTGGGCAAGAGCTGGTTAAGGCAGATTGGCCTGAAAAGAAAACATGTTACAAAACCAGCAGTGAAGTGCAGCCTGATTTCAGTGACCCGCTGCAAGATTTCCACAGTGACTTTCGTAGCAGGGATGGTTCCTGACCTGTTTTGCTGTCCAGCCTTAGGGATTAATTCTGTATTCATTTGGACTCCAGATGTTCGTGGACTGTTGAGGGTATTTGAGGGGTTCAGTGGAATGCAGAATGTGGTTCTTCATGTGCTTATAGCAGGATAATTGCAGAAATGAATGTAAGTGTCATTTAAAATTAGTCGAAGCTTTGAAAATCATTTCTCTGTGTGTGACTGGCTCTTCTGCTTGGATTGTAACGTTAGCCTTAAAGACTTGTACTTCTCACATGAGATTGTCTCTGCTTAAAGAGAGTCTGGGAAATAAAACAGCCTTTGGGAGCACTGAAAAGCTGCACAGCCAGCAAGAAAAAGGAAAAAAGGGAAGGGCATGCCTGATGTAAGGCAGCCCCGTTCGCGGTGGTGGATTCTGTCAGTGTGCACAGTGCCTGAAGGAATGTTTTATTTTGGGTTATTACTTGGGCAGCAGATGGTCCCCTCACCATGGAAATGAGAAATCATTTTATTTGTTTGCTTTGGTTTTGCACTGAAGGACAAGAGGAGAATCCCAGCTCAGTCTGCGGTGCAATTTAAGCTCCACCATTAACTTGAAAAATCCAGATCAGTGTTCTCTTTCTTATTATCCTATTGCTGAAAATGTAGTCAAAGTATTGGAACAACAAAACTGTCATCAACTTTCCACAACAACTTCCTGTGCTGCTCTAGCTCCAAAGTTCTAGTATTGTGGGAGATGTGTCTTCTGAAGTGTTGAAAAGGTCTCTCCTTGTAGACTACCAGCCACAAGTTCTGTAGATACAATTTTTTTTTTAAAAAAAAGCGAAATCCATGGCTCTTCTTTAAATATGAATAATTCAACTCTCTGTTTAGGAAACTGGGGGGGAAATAGCAATGTTTTTCTTTTTAAACCAATGTTTCATAATAAAAATTTTCTTTTGGAATGGATATTCCAAGTGTAAAGTGGGCGCTGTTTCATAGGATAACTGGGGCAATGGTAAAGGGTAGTGTGGAGATTTTGGAGTGTTCTAGTTGTTGTTCTGATAGAATCTGAATGTACCTCATAGCCCACGTTATCTTTGTCCAATGTTTTCATTAAAAGGACAGTCAGCACAACGATGGAACATCACTTGATAGTTGATTCCATTTCATTAGTGCATTATCTGTGATGTGGGGACTCAGTGAGGGAGGATTTGAAAGTATTTTCCTTGCTGTTTGTTATGGCAGAATTTGGCTGAGCTGCCTTTCTTGGAGACAAAGACGTGCCTGCATGATTTTTATTGGGTGCATCAAGTTTGCTCTTTTTAGTGCTTTATAGATTACATTATCTGTGGAAACAACAGCTGGAATATGATGTGCTAGAAATGGCAGTTCAGCAGGATGCCCGCATTTCCTTGTGAGCAGGAGGGAACAAGGAAACAAGAGTAGGAGCAAGGGAACAAGAGTAGGGGGGAAATGCCTCTTGGCTGGTCATCTTCTGGTATTTTTACCAGTACTTAGGAATTAGCTTCTGAAACTCTCTTACAGGTCTCCAGCTCCTTGGTAATTATTTGTTCTGTGTGTTGGGAAAATAATTGGATTAGAAGAACAAGTGTTTTTGTAGGAAAACTCTGTGCAGTGTTTGATGACGTCTGGCTTGTTCGTGTTCAACCAGTGCCCTGGGTATCTGGGGGTGTTGTATTCCCCACCGCTGTAAGACTGAATCTGAGGCCTTTGTGAGTTCCTTCTGGTGTCTGCAGTCCTGATGTTTGCCAGGAGATAGCTTCCAAGGAATTATGGAGGCAGGAGAGACCCAGGCCGTGTGTGATTTGTGGCCGATATTGGAGAAATCTGTAATTCTGGCTCTGTTCACATTTACTTACAGTGAGTATAACTGGCACACACAGTGCAAAGGCAACCACATTTGATGAGGAAATAATGGCTTCAAGGGTAAACAGTTTTCTATAAATTCCAGAAAACTGGAGAAAAAGAGAGAAACAAATATAAACGCCACTTTCCGAGAGGCAAAATGTGTTTTACCTGACTTGCCAGTCCATGGAAACACTGGCCAGCAATCAGCCTTTTCCCTAGCAGGTAAAAAGGGATGCAGGAGAGCACTGCTAGTCTTTCATGGCCAGAGCAGTCAAAAAGACAAAACCAAGGAGCTGGCAACGTAAGAGTGGCTGTTACCTGGCAGAAATGCTGGAGTGAAGGCTCTCCATCCATGTGGAGTGTGGAGCTTGCCTTGTGGATGTCTCAGAGGAGGGCAGTCCATGTGCAGGATCACTGATATGGGATATGGCATTGCATGGAAGGGCCTGAGAATTTACCCACCCTCAGGAAGGGAGGTCATTGCTTGTGTTGCTATATTTTTAGTGAAGTCTTTTGAAATCTTAATATTTGTTAGTGAAATTCCCTCTGCTTCCACTGCCAGTCCCTGAATTTCCCTGATGGTGTAGCTAAGGCTGCACAAATCTGCCACGTTGAAAGTTCTACTGCAGTTCATCCTCAATAATATCTGTTTCAGGCTGGCCAAATGATTTGTTAATATTCATAGTTATTAATTTTATCATAGACCTGACAAGGGACAGGAGTGCTGGGATATTGCTCTGCCTGCACAGGAATCATTGTCCCATGTTTGTAAGGAGAATAAATTGAATACCTTTACAAGGAAGGTGTGCACTGAAATCCTTCTTGGTGCAATCTCTCTGGGGCTGTCTGTGCTCTTGAGGAAATCAAGACCAATTTTTGAACTTGTGAAAAAACGACGTAAAACTTTCCCTCCTTGTTGATTAGGAAGCCTCTTGGAGCTCTTTCTAGATCAGACAAGCAAAACAGAAACCGGCAAAACCCTAGAGAAGGGAGTGGGAGGTGTGCTCCTGAGAATAAAAACATCTCTAATTTTGGCACAGACTTTGTTACAGTGCTAAGAACCTTTGCTCATGAATGTTGTATTTTTATATTTTTGCTGGAATGAAGATAACAAGTTTGGTGTGAGGCAGCTACTAAAGTCAAATGTCTAAGCCTCTGTTGCAGCTGAAGTTTTACAGAATATGGAAATATTGGCTGATTTTTTTGACTACTTTCAGCTTTTTATTTTTTTCCTCAAAATTCATATTGTTATCTAGGCAGCTGAGTTAGCACCTCTGGGAGAGCTGAAACTAAGCAAAGCATCTTCTTTTTGAAACTGAGTGTCCTGAGATGTGGTAGTTATGGAAAACCATTCCTGGAAACAGCTTCCTGAATACTAACTCAGTATTGGGCTCACCCTTGCCTGTAATTAAAGCTTAAGGGAACTTTTGATCCAGAAGTGAGGAAAATGAGGGAGATGACAGCAATCTCACCATTTGCTGCCTCTCTGACTCTTCTTCAGCTTAATAGATGAGTAAGTACTGGAAGAAGTCCAGGTTACAGAAAGGACAAGCTGTTTTTTCCTGCCACTCCCATCAAAACACAGATATAAAATGGACTGACCAGCTGCTATCTCGAATCATGGCCCCCTTCAAAAACTCACATGGTGCAGTTTCCATTAGCTGATACTTCCAAGGGAGCAAAATTCATCAGGCTTTGTCCAGAAATGCCTATTTCCCATCTCCATGATTGTTTGAGGGGTGTTCTGGGTGCTGTAGCTGTCCTACTGTGCAGTGACCTCCTCTTGACATGGACTTCTATTTCTGCCCCAAACCATCTTTCTTCCCTGTCCTTCCAGATGACCATTCCCTTTGGGGGTAGAAGTGGGATTTTTAAAAATCCAGCCATAAGGCAACTAATATATTATGTTGTTTGATCATGCTTTTCTTTTAAGCTGTTAGCATACCCACCAAAAGTTCACAATATCTCCAAATAAAAAATACAGCTTCAGCCAGGTGTTGAGAATTCCCTTACTGGAGAAGAGAAAGACAATAGAAGAAAGATGTGTTTTTCCAGGTAATTTTTGTAAAATAATATCTGTTTACTTGAATTTCCATATTTTATCTCTTGGAATCCATAGTATATTTGACTTTTTTGTAGTTTCTGAGCAGAACAATTAATAAAAGACTTAGAGTTCTTTTTATTAATTATTAACAAACTCATTTCCCTAAGTGGAATACAAAGAGGCTTAACCTGTCCTCCCTGGCTGATATTTTTTTGGCAGCAGTGAGAACTTAAACAGCTACTCATTCCTCCCTGATTATTCATTTTCATCAGCTTTTATTGCAGAAAACTGAGCCTGTCTGGGACCCTCTATGGCAAGGGAACCTTTAGCACTCCAACCATGTGGAATTTTCTGTGTTATTTGATGTCTTCACCTTCCAAGTTAAACCCTTTTTCCCCCCTCCTTTGTCCTGGATTTAGCTCCTGTGAGTGAATCTGGAGTGAGTTTAAGAAAGCAGCACCACTAGTAATTATTATGAATAATAATAATATTATGAATAAGATGGTGTTCAATAAAACACTGGAGCACCTTTTGGACAGTTCTTTCTAATTGTATATCCAGTGAATTGTTCCAATCAGATGGGACCCATAGCAGAGATGAATTACATCATTTTCTGTTTGTTGGAAGGAAACAATTACAGAATTGTATTACATTTCAAGCTGAATTCTTACCAACAATTAAAGGAATCTTCCTTCTGCAGGAAGCTTTGTTATTGTGGGATTATCTTGATAGTAAATGAAAATCCTTCACTGAAAATAAGTGCATAATCTGGACTACTGAGACACCAATTTGATACCTCCAACAAAGATTTTGGTGTTCTGCAAAAGTGCCATAATCACAACCTATGTGTTCTTATAGGAAATGCTTGAATTTTTTTTTTTTTTTTAATAAACCCTCCATGTGCTGAAAATAAACACTCCTTCTTCAGGAACACAAGGGTTTTTTTGGGTACCCTTCATATGCAGAGTAAAACTGCCAGAAGATGTCCAGTTTTCAGGAAAATGCTGGTTTGGAGCAGTCTGGCAGGACTCCTTTGAGCATGTGAGTTGATTGCTCCCTCTTGAGCTGTAGACTTTGGCAAGATGATAACAGAGTGTGCTGCACTGACAGGAAAAAAAAAAAAAAAAAGGTTTGGCCTGTTACAAGACATATTCATAAAAATCATTTTATCTGAGTATGAGACTTGCATAAAGGAGGAGGTCACTGGAAGGTGACTGCCTGATGCTGCAGAGTGCAAAAACCAGTGTGGTTTTATTTCTATCAATAATGGAATCCCCATTGAGGTGATACTGGATTAGGTCAGCTTTCAGTGCTCTATGAAACTCCCACTTCATAAGCATTTCCAATAATTGGTCCATGCAAAGGCAGAAATGAGATTTTTTTTTTCTTGTTCATGCATGTCACCTTGCATTGAAAATGGAGCAAAAAGTCAATCTGAGCTCTTACCCTTTTCAGAGATCTCTGGAGACTCCCTAAATAATAGATAGGCACACAGATACATAAACATAAAATAGCCTGAAGTTTATAGCTCAGATGCTGGTTAGTATCTTGAATAATTACTTTCAAATCATTTAAAGGAAAAATATTGCAAAAATTTTACACGTGAAAAATATCTCCTATTTTTTTTTTCTCCTAAAATGCACTAATAACTAAAGAAACCATGTTAAAAGATATGTTAATTTTTCCTGGTTTCCAGCTTATTTTGACTTCAAGCTTTGTATTCAAGTCCATACTTCTGCAAAGCTTCCAATTCTAGATTGTCCCGTGTGGTGTCTATAGACTAAAAAAAAAAAAAAAAAATAGTTGTAGTCCAAATGTAGTCCAAAAAAAAAAAAGAAACCAAGCTCAGCACAGAAGTTCAGCTCTTCTGAAAACTGTGACTGTTTGAGTAGTGGTGGCCAAAGCAGACAAAGATCAGAAAGGAGATAAATGCACAAAAGGACACAGTATTTCTGGTAAAGATAAAGGGATGGAAGCATAGGTTTAAATGCCTGGAACCCCAAGTTGTTAATTGATGCCAGGTCTTTATTCTTTTGCTTCTCTTTCTCTCAATTCTTGTTGTACTGGGGTGAAACTTGCTGTGTTCAAAAGTTGCTTAAAATTTTCTCTGCACTACACTGAACTTTCCTCTAGCTCTAAACCTAAAAAATTAACAGAGAGGCAAAAACCACTTCAGGTTTATCAATTTTTGTATGCAGCATTTTACTTCTTCCTGGTCCTTATTACTCTATTAACTCATAATTAAATGAAGTAGTGGAAACTACTGCTCATCCCAGAGTTTTGAAGTCTTTCTTCCTGTGGTGATTTCTCTGTTAGGTGAATGGAGATTACTTTTAGCTCAGAGAATTAATTAACCCATGCTTGGGAATTCAAGTGGAAAAAATGGCCAGAAATTTTATTAAGGTTATCTGTTTTGAACAGTGTAAACAAGCAAATGAGCGACTTTTTTTTTTATCTGAGTGAATTTATGCTTTTGTGTTAAAATCTTCCCCCATTGTTGGGGAGTACAATAAGAACATCATGTCCAGGGAACACCTGGATTGCAGGAAAGGGGAAAGCTGTGCCTTTTTAATGAGAAAAGAGGGTTTTCTCCTCTCTGTCCTCAATTTATAAACCAGATTCTCTGCTCTCTTTCAGTGTTCTGACTCAATCAAATCAATAGATTTGCCTGGATTTTAGCTAGTTGACTGTTCTCAAACCTGAGGGAATTCATCCTATGAAAATTTTAAATTATTTTAAAGCACTGCCAGATTATGATACTTAGTCAAAGTATCATAATTCTGTCATCTATTCTGTAATCTGCCAATTCTTTTTTTTCCTTTTCAAAAACTTTTTGAGCAGTTGATGCTGTTTGTTGGTTGCTTTTGTAAGGCAAATACCTCACTGCATTTCCAACTCCTGCCCCATGAAGGGGTCACAGATTGAAATCAGATCATGATCTGTGTCACGTCCCTGTTCCATGGAGGTGATCCATGAGCTGCTCAATCTATCAAGTGTGTTGGCTGAGCCAAGTGAAAATGGAAAAAGCATTTTTCTACACTGGGAAGCTTCACCATTCACTGTAACTAAGAATTAAATATCCTCAAGTCATTTATTGTTCTTGATGGATCTGATGTCTGTGTTTCCACTTGTCAAATAGTTTTGTTAGATTTTTATTGATGGAATTGGATGATCTTTCCTCCCTGCTTTTCAGCTGCAGTTCTTCTTTTCTGATTGTGTTTGCAAGGAAGAAATCCTGCTTTCTTCTCCCCTTTTTTTTAAATGACAGTTTATATCCAAGGCATTATTCTAATCTCAAATGCTGAGGTTTTTTAAAAAATTGGTCTTACACTTTTTCTGTTGTGCACAATTTTTTTTTTCATAACAGTATTTATGTTTTCAGTGGTGAAATCACAACAAATTCTAAAACTGAAAGATTTTCTGGCTTTCATAAACCCCAGTTTATGAAACTGTCAGGTGTCTTTGGGTTTTATCCTAAATTAGTCACGTTTTGAATCTTTGGTATATCTTAGTACACTCATACTCAATGAGGTGTCAGTAAAATAGAAAATAATTTTTGAAATAGCTTTCAACTTCAGTTAAAAACAAGTTTTCTCCTTAATAAAGGCCTGTAACTGCCATGGTGATGCTGATGCCTTAAAGAACCTCGAAAGAAAACAACACACTTTTGAGATAATGTTAGTATAGGAGGTCATATAAAGGCTGGTCTTTATTGGAGGCCTCCAGGGGCAGACATGGAAAATGCCCACAAAATGCCCACACCCCCCACGGGGTGAATACAGTTTTATAAGTTTAGCAAATTAGCATAATTGACAAAAATCACCAATTAGAGACATAAGGGAGGAGGCAATTTCCCCCAGTTGAACCCTCTCTGAATCCTTCCCCATCCCCTTAGATGGAAATTAAACTTTATTTATAAAAATACATCTGAAAGATCTGGTCTCGACCTTGGTTCCTATGGAGAACCAAGGTAGGAGATCTTGGAATGTGTTTTATCTTTCTGCCTATCAGGGCAGGGAAAAGCACTGGAGAAACTACCTAGAGTACAGTAATAGGCTGCAGAACTACAAATAGATGTGTAAAAAACACAGAGAATATATGTAGAAGGAAAAAGGCAAAAATCAATTTGGCATCATTTCCCCCTGTTTTGTAGACGAACAAGACTCTGCCTTGTCTGGTCTCTACTCCGTATTTAACCACATCACTGTGTCATACAGCCAGCTGTTATTTAAATAATAACTACAGATATAAGCAGTATGAACAGTTCCTTTTATCCAGGCCCAGTTCCATAACCATGAGATGACAGTGTCAGAGATATATTTAAAGTTCAGTGGGCTTTTTGAAAACTACCTGATGTAGAATTTGAGTTGGCTTTCAAATTTTAACCAAATCCTTAATAATTCTTTCTGACCTACATAAGAACAACAGCTAATGTTAATGATTTTTCAGCTAGTAGGAAATTGAGAGTCATTCTGTTTTGTAAAACTATACCAGACAAATCATGGGCTTCTTCTAGTGAGGCCGAAATTGCACCTGAAGTTTTCTTTTCCATGTGTTCAATAATCCTTGGTGTGATCAAATACTGTGTTTGGAATTACAGCCCCGTGGGCACAGGCCCAATCTTTATCTAGGGACAAAACTTACCAGACCTCATTTTCACATATTCAATACCACCCTGGCAAGTTGTTCTTGTAAAGAGCTTTTGGACTAAAACCACGTGCAAATTTTGGGGCCACATCTGAGCCATGGTTCCCAACTGTGCATATAACAGGCACTAAAGAACCATTTAAATCACATAATCCTGATTTGCATCAGTCTTTGGTTGTTTCAGGAGAGGTCTCTTAACTTTGGAGCAGTGAATTCAGGGTTCCCTGCCAGCAGCCCTGGCATCAGTGAGAGTAGTCAGCACTTTGAATGGTCCTCTCCACTAAGTTTGGAAGGGAAACTGTGCCAGCATTTCACATGGACTGGAAGGGATGAGCAGATGTGTCCAGTCCTGTTGGTCTGGGTAACATGATGAATCTCTGGACCTTCTGCAAAGTGGAACCTAAAGCTAACCCTAACCCCTAACCCTAACCCCAAATAGTAAAACAATTCTGCATTTATTCTTTATTCTTAATTTAATTAAGAATACAAGTATTCTTTATTTCCATTTTATGTCCCATGGAAGTCACAAGGACTTCTAAACTTCTTTGTTTCTTACACACACCAGACTCTAACATAGGCTGTGACCTGTGTTAATGCTGTTCCCATCTGGCTGTTTCTGAAAGCTCCAGAGAAAAGCAAGCAAAGACACCAAGGGAATGAAAGGTGCCTTGCTGTGATGTTTTTCTAGAGCGGTGCATTGCTCTGATAATGAACTGTGAAATGTAGCATGTGGATGATGATGAATGTAAAAACATGCATGTGTTTTTATTTGAATGTCGTGTCCCTGAGATGGATTATTAGTATGAGCTCTGTAGTGTAAAAATACTGAAAAGAGAAGGGAAGAGAAATGGGAAGAAGATACTTTGAGCAGGTTTTGCAGTGAACCACATCCCCTTTTGGCTCTATTTCCTTCTCACACTCGGATTTGGTAATGTGGCCTTTACCATTAGGATGATAGTAAGCAAACTGCTCTGTTCCTAAAGTTAAATCTGCTTCTTTCCAGCGCTGTAAGGAACAATGTGTCTGTATTTCCAGCACATCTGATTGATGCCCAGGCAGGGGCTCAGGGGGCTGCACTGGCTGGGAGATCAGTCAGCCTCACTGGGGATGCCAAGCCACGTGTTTCCTGCCCACATCCCACATCCTGCCTCCAATATCTGTGCCTGTGCCAGGAGATAAGTGACTCTGGTTTGTTACATTTTGCTGCTTGTGGCTAGAAGCTGAAGTGCAAACTAAAACCCTCTGAGTTCCCTTCCACTTCTTGCAGGCACAGCCACAGCTTGGGGAAGTTTTGTGCTCGACCAGAGCAGAAATGGACCGGGCAAAGGCTTTTTCAAAATTGTTAATTTTGTGTTTACCTCACCGAGGTATTTACAAGAAGTCAGTGATTTCACAAGGCACCAATATTTGCATTGGAGTTGCAGCCATCCTCAATATCTGCCCAGCCAGGGGACCCGGGGGTATCACCGGGGTTATCCCAACTCCCTGGTGTTTTACTTTGGGAACAGACTACGTTATCTGAAGGCAGGCAGTCCAAGAAACACTGCCTGAAAGCTTCTGTTTGCTTCTCCCTGTAGGTGCAAGGTCCCAGCTGTCCCCTTCCCCACCACCTGCACATCTCAGACCTGCTGCTTTGTGGCTGACTCTGGCTGTGAGAAGGGACAGGACCTCCCGGGGCAGTGCTCAAGGAAGGGCTGCTTGGATCAGTGGTGCTACCAAACCTTAAACAGGTGTTGGGAAGGGGCTCAGGGTTTGGATCAAACCATCTGCTTTGGGATCAGTCTGTGGTTTACAGGAATGCTGCCATGCAAAGCCCTGGCAGGACAGACACGAGGTTCCTCCTGCCTCTTTAGGGGCTGGGCATGGTTGCCATTTTTTGCTCTCTCACACAATATTCCCAAAGGAGCCGTGAGATGTGGGATGTCAGTGTTAGGTGTTAAATTCTAATACTTTTTATTTGCATTCCTTCTTCTCTTGCCCAGTTTGTTGAAAAAACGTGATGGTAATGTGGTAGTTCGATGTCTTGAGGTGATTTTAAAGTAGATATGCCTCTGAGATTGCGTAATCCCATGAATTTGTTTTACCTCCAGTGCCCAGCGTGTAATACTCATTGTCTCATTGCTGATGTGTGCGAGCTTTACAGGCTGGATGTCGTGTCCAAGTGACAGGAGCACTTGGGTGAACGTCTCAAATCATTGGTTTTTTGGCACGCTCAGGGGCAAAGATACTTGCGTGGAGTGTGTTAAACATCCCAAAGCGTGGTGTTGTTCTGAGTCTTGTGATTAGGGCTTCGATCTAATTCACTCTCCAATGTAGCAAATGTTTGCTGTCAGCCAACACTATTACAAGGACTGAGGGAAAATCTCTTTCTTTGCCCTGCAATAATGTATTTTCTATGATTATGTCAGTAGAATTTGTTCATTTTTCAAGTACTGTGCAGTGCTTCTTTGAAGAATGTCCCTTTTTCAGGTGGTTTCATGGTGACCGTACCCCAAAATGTCTAGATGTCTCTCAATAGCAAAAATTGCTTTGTTATTGAATGTATTATTTATTAACGGTATCTTGTCTTTTTCTAGTTGCATTTTACAAAATGTTCCACAAGCATCTTATGTGATTTTTATAAGGAAAGTCTTATTTATAATGTTTGTGCAAGTGGATGGAAACAAATAATGATTTTATAGTAGCCCATGCCTTTTCTCCTAGCTGCAGAGTCTTAATGAGCATGATCAGAAGGGACAGGCTCATCGTTTCATTTAATTTTGATGAAGTTTTTCCAAGTCAACTATTATGTTACTCATTATTTGAAATTAATTATCTTAACAAATAAACATCGCCGTTTTAAGAAATGAAAAGAGTATCTGGGGGGCTTCTTTTTCCTCTCTGTTCCTCGCTCTCTAGCCCAGTATGTCCAAACAATCGAGGTAATTTCCTGTTCCTCTTTACCTTTTAAACCTCCCCACCTCAGCCCCTTTTAAAAACAATGAGGATAAAGAGTCAGGTGATCCTGGCCACTGTTGGAGCAGGGTTCCTCAGCCTGGTGGGTGCCAGCAAGCAAATATCTCTGTTTTCATTTTATTGGAAGGATTATCCATAGCAGAGGTATTCTCTGCTGAGGTAAGAGGGGAACACAAATGTTCCCTTTCCTTTAGCCATGATGGTTCTTTTTCAAAATCCAGATTCTTGAGATGAGTTGGAGACTGTTTAACTTCCAGTTTACTCAGGTGTGGGCAGATATTAATTGCTGAAGCCAGTCAAGGATAATATCCCAGCAATTATGTTTATGCTAGAAATCCTCAGATTATGCCTTAACTTTCCTTGGCTCTCTCACACATTCATTTCCTTTCTCTAAATGCATGTTCCTACACAGTGGTTAAATGAGAGTTCCTCATTCCTCTTGGTTACTATTTCTTACTATTTTTTAATGTCCCATCCCCATCAAGGTCACACTCTAGATTTCTTCCTGTTGCAAGGAGGGTCAGATGTCAGTGAGGGCTCAGAAAATGAGAACTCTCTTCTCTGACAACTTCTGCCAGGGGAGCTCTCCATGGGTGGAAACTTCTGTGCAGGATCTCTCTGTAGGTGCTTCCTTGTGGAGGCAGAATTGCCTTGGAATGTGGGAAACCCAGCCAAATATCCAAATCCTTGAAAGTACATTGCACTTTGAGCTGGTGAAGTGCTACTTGAAAGTGATGTGTTGCAGTTTTTCCTTCTGGAAAGGAATCCTTCTTTAGTTACACCACTGATCCCAGGTATTTCTGCTTAGCCCTGTGCCTCTTCTTCCCAACCCTTTAACCTTGATACACAGACATTCATTCCTTGTATGAAAATGTTCTGTGAAGAGGCAAGATGTTGTCAGTGTCAGGGCCTTAGAATTCCTTCTGTCTGGCTTTGACAGGAGGTGCTTGAATGTCATAGGGAAGGACAAGAGAAGCACATCCAATGCAGGAAATTCTCTTGGTATCTCGCTTTAAATCCCCTTCCACCCATATTTCCAGCCCACAATGACATACCCAGCTTGGACAGCCTGTTGTGGCTGTAACTTTTTGGCTTCTAAGTATCTGTTTCACTGATGTGCTTTTCCAGTTCATCCCTTGGTGGCATTTTAGCAGAAGTGTTGCACATCTTCTGTCGTTTGCTCTGGGTGTCTGGTAGAAAATTCACTCCTAAATGCAAAGGTCAGCTGGCAGAGAGAGCTGCAGTGGTGCTGATGAGGAGGAGTTAATGGAGATATTCCCATCTGGTGCAATTTTGCCTAACTCTGTTGAGAGGTTTTGTGGAGTTCATGCCTCAGGCACACTGGGATCTTTTAGCTGGCTGGGACATTCTGCTTGAGCCTGTTCAGAGATTTCAGCCTCCCTCAGTTAGCACAAGCTGCCTTCCTAATGACCACAGAAATCGTGTGTAATGTGAGTAACAACTTCAAGAAGAAGATTTTCAAGAGAAGACGTGGGGGACTTGGGATGAAAGCCTTAATTTGTGATTTCTGCTGCAGATTCCCTCCTTACCCCCTCAAAATGATCAGCCACTTTATGTCAAGTTGCTGCTGTTTGTCAACAAGGGCCAATTCTTTGCAGTCCCTCAGATACAAAGGTAAAATATTCTTAACATACTTCAAAAATTCTGGCAGAGAGAATTGGAGACTCCAAAGAAACAAGCTACCCTGCCCAGAAGTTCCTCCAGCTGAACACTGGTCCCAGGTCACCGTGACATTTTGTGTTGCCATATGTGCTGAGAGAATATTTTAAGTGTGCCACAACCATGGGATACTGCATTATGTGCATCTCAATTAAACTGCTGCTTCATCAAATATCCTCCTGTATTGTCCACTCAGGTGGGTAATTAAACTTCCCATCATGTAGTGTGGCTTTTCCTTCACCTATCAATACAAAGGCCTTGAGTCTTCTCTAGACAGGACTCCCTGTTTACTTACTGCTTTGGCTGAAAGCCTTCCAGCAGCTGTGATTATTATTCTCCCTGCTGCTCTTTGCTCTTCCCTGCAGTCTTTTCTGGTCCCACTTCTTTCTTTTTGAGATAAAAGGCTTAGAATTCCATGGAATCTCAATTACAAGGTTTCTTCTCGCTGTTGTCGGTGGTTGTCAAGTCAGGCCTTACTCATCTCCAGCTTTTAGCTTCTTCCCTGAGAACCTCAAGATCTGCAACTCTGGTGGGCTAAGCAGCTGAAATTAAAATCTAAATTTTAAATTAAAATTTAAAAGTAGAACATCTTTGCATTTTCTTTCATCTAATTGTTCTATTTAATTTCTGTATACATATATGTGTGTCTGTATGTATACTTACACATATACATCCTGGGGTTTGGTGGGAAGGCTTCAGATCTCTAAAGCAGACTTCTGACTAAAGAGGGATTTAAATGCAACCCCTTTGGATATCTGGATATTTTTAAGAAAGAATGCTAGGACTCAGCCACTTTCCTTGGAAAGATCTGCATGGGTCCCTTTTCTAAAGAAATTAATTATCTTGAAAGATACTGGGAGGTGAAATCATTTGCTCTGGTCCTCTCTGCTACAGACTCCTTTTATTTTGTGGGCATTTAACAGGGGTAAGATTGTAATGTGGTTTAGACCCTGTCCTTGTCTCAAAAATTTTGATCAAGTTCTCAAAAAGATCACTGTAGTATCCTCAATATTTTGATTGAAATCCACTTCGTATTTTTCCTATATTATGTACCCATAACTGAGCAAAAAACCCAGGGTTTTCTTAACCAGTACCAGCAATGCATAGATCTTACAAAATGGTTTTTAAAACCAAGTTCCTGTATATACCGCCAAAGAAAAAGTCAATACCACTAAAAAAAAAAAAAAGATTCTAGATAACCTTCAGGCAGGATTTATGCATCAGCTTCTTGGAGCTTTGTATTCACTATTTAGAATTACCAGTGGTGATACTTGCAGGTGATACCTGTTGAAATTAATCAATATCCATGTTATTCTGCAAAGATATTTCATAAGACATAGAGTACTTTCCCAAAAAGGAAATGGTTTTGTACTGTGTTACGCAGGCTTACTACCAAAAAGCATTACAGACGATGAGGAAAAGCTATTCAGAATCCCTGTTTTAAAAATTATCTGCCATGATACTAAAAATAAAATACAACTGCATATGCTGAATTACCATCAGGCTATGTGTGGTGTTTAAATTTAAAAACAAGTATTCTAAAATAAAACAAAATACTTGAAAATCAAGGGAGTGTGAGTTTTTCCAGTAAGGAGATGAAACTGAAAATATGCATGTGAGAGAGAAGACAAAGTTCGAAATAGTTCAGCTGCATTCTCTTGTAACAACCCTGTGCCATAATGGAGTGTTTTTATCTTAATACATTTTTCAGAGTCCCTTTTAGAATCTAGACCTGCCAAAAGCTGTTTCACTCAAATTATTAAAATGAGGATATTGTTTGAAGGCTTCAACAGTTCAGAAAAGCAATTTAACAAACTTTGTAACCCATCCGTAGGTTTGCTTTCCTCACACTCCCCATCCCCAAATCCACCCCTCGTTGCCATTGGAACTCCAGCTGGCTGCTAACAAATGCTAAGTGAGAGAAAGCAGCTTTGGTGGCACACCAGACACGTCTGGGGATGGGGAAGATGTGACAAAAACGTGACAGCAGAAGGAAATCACGAGTGACAGCACCATGGCCTTAGGTCCATTAAATGACACTAACACTTGGGGCTTAGATTGGACGTGGCCTGTCAGTTATGGTTTAGCTCTTGGAATTGTCAGCTGTTGGGATGGATAATTGTTAGAGTTATCAGGTGAGCCCGTGTCTAACAGGAAAATGGCAAGTGGAATGGTTTTTACGAGGGACAGTGCTTGTGGCAAGAGGGCTGGGGAGGGCAGCAAACTGGGTATCCAGTCAATAATCTGGATTCGCCATGGCCAGTGACCATGTGGTGTGGCCAGGAGGCTGAGAGAGGGAATTTTCCCATGTGATTGAGTAATTGAATCGGCACCTGGAATGCTACATCTGATGCTGGGCTTGGGCCAGATGGCCTTTAAAAGTCCCTTCCAACCAAAACGTGATTCTTCAAACTAAGATTCTTCAAACTATGAGTACTTCCTTTGATCCCATTGCCCTGCCAGCCTGACAACAAATTCCATGGTGAGACTGCTGCTGTTTCTTCACTGGGACCTCACTGTTGGCTTTTCCAAGTCCAAATGTTCTGGCTGACACAGAGGAGGCAGTGTTAAGGGTGTGCATGTCCTCAGCTGCTGGGAATGGCTAAGGGTGGCTGAAAATGGGAAGCTGGAGCATCTCCCTTCCAGTTTCTGTGGGATTGGGTCATGGTGGGTGAGGGCTGCTTGCCCTTTGCCTTCCAGATCCCTTCCTGCTCCCACCTGCTCTGGCCAAGCCCTCTCAGAACTTTCACCCTTCCCGATTTTTTGAGTAACTCACATTTCGTCTTTTTCTTTTCTTCCATTTCATCTCCTACCTTTTGCTCCTTTTCTAGTGCCCAGACTTCTACTTCCCTTCAGGGCCCTGCTGTTTGTGGTGTTCCCTGCCCACTCCCCCCACTCTGGGAGATCCTCTGAGCCCCAAACTTGTTCCCACTCAGACCCCTGGAGGCATTGCTAAGGCTGCTGCTCCACATTAAAGACCAAGGCAGATGCTGTGGAGAAAAATTCCACAAAAGTAGCCTGGAGGAAGGAAATACTTTTTCATCAGTGCATATTTTGATGCTCTGAACTCTAGAAAGCTCATGGCAACCACACTGAATATAAAAGAGGTATAAATAGCTATTTATTCAGTGTAAAAAGAAGAGATTCCTGTTCAACAACAACAACAACAAATTCAGAAGAGGAAAAGCAGTACAGAAAACCAGTACTGCTGAAAAAGTGCTTTTGAAGATGATGCCAACATCATCCTTCTGACAAATACTGGTATCCATCCATAATTCAGATGGGTATTACCTACTGCCTAAGCCTGTTATGAAACTTAATCTTTATAAAAGCATGTGCAATTCTGAGTTCATAGATCCCCATGGCTTAATTCTGCAAACCCTGCTGGCACCAGGCAGGGCTCAGAACAGATGTACCTAGAAAATGGAAACAAATATTATGCAAGCTCTTCCACAAATACCTGGCACAGACTGGCCACGTTCAGGGTTTACTGACAGCAGCACAAACCTGTGGGAACAGGGTGTGATTGCTGATCCAAAACCTCTGTAGAAAAAGAAGCATTATAAATGAAAACCATTGTTGTTTGGTATCACAGGCGGTGTCTGTGATCTGGTGTGTGTCAAGGATCATCTGGTCCAGGCTTTGTTGGTAATAGCACATCCTAGACAAGATGGCCCAGCCCCCTGTCCTGGTGAATCTCATACATGTGCAGTGTTGATGAATCCACCCCTTCCCTGGGGACACAGCTCCAATGGCTGATTGATCTAACTGTGGAAAAGTTTCCTCCTGTGTCTAGCAGGAATCTCCATACATGTAACTTATCCTCATTGCCCCTCATGTTTTCCATGTGAACCCTGGTAAAGAGGGAGTCTCCACCTTCTTTGTAGCCATCCTTTAAATACTGGAATGTGGTCCTAAGGTCTCCCCTAAGCATTCTTCTCTCAAGGCTGTAGAAATCCATTTCTCTCAGCCTTTCCTCTTACAGCAGTTCCCCAGCACTTTGATCATCTTTGTGCCCTGCTCTGGACCCTCTCTACATAATTTTTGTGTAGTGGGAACTAAAACTGGACATGGTATTCCAGGCATGGGACAATGACTTCTTTATCTCTGCTGGTCATATCCTTGTTGATGCAACTTAGCATCCTGTTGGCTTTTTTTGCTTGTTTTCCACCAGGATCCAGCATCAAATTGATGGTGGGATAGATTTCATTAGTAGGTAAAGTTAAGGAAGTTATCTGCACTGCAGGGAATTGAGTCAGAGGGGATGTAAATAGAAAAGAGTTCTGCAAGCCCAGTAACTAAAGCGGGTTTTTCTCAATAATAGACAAATACAGGACCAACTATGTTGGTGGAAATGTTCCTCACATGAGGAAATAGGTTCCTCTTTTCCCAGTTTGATTACAGAGCAGGGCATTTACTATTCCATGACTTGCCAGAAAATATTTTCTCTTCCCTTCTGCTTCTCATTAAGAAATGATTGTTGAAGTCTGTCTCGAGATATAATGTGATTACAAGGAATGTGTTCATGTTTTAATCCATTTTCAATAGTTCATAAGCCTTCTGCCATGCAATTAATGAAACAAATATGAACCAGACTTGTCTGATTTCAGATGGATATGTAAGGGAAAAAGTTCAATTCTGTTTTAAAGAAACTTGTGGGCAGATGATCTGAATTTAAAGGGAAGAGTAGCAGGATTTCCAGAAAATGTAAGATGAGTCCAAGCTCAGTTCACTAAAAATCTCAAAGAGAAAGAATTAGAAACTCTATTTCAGTTTGACTTGAGAAGAGCAGAAATAAAACTTCCCAGAAATAAACATTGAAAAATCTTGCTAGTAGTATACATTTCTGTTTAAATTGTTGGGAATCATCACCATCCCTCCAAGCCTTTAAAATTCCTGTCAGACACAGATTATTGTTCATAAAGGGTTAATATATATTCACCCACTCAAAGACACACTTCCAGAGGAAGATAAAATTGTATTCAAGTGCTACCTGAGCAGCAGTGGAGAAGCACAGGTGAAATAGAAATCCTTAGGAGAGTTTAGAGCTGGAAGTTACTCTCTAGACATCTCCTTTTTCTAGATGTGAGAATCTGAATGTCAAATACCTAATCTTGACTTTTTGTTGTGACAACCAAAGGTTATGGTCTGGATTTTCAAATGCAGCCAGTGGTAGTTTAGCTAAATTCTGGGAAGTTCCCAAGTTCAGCCTGGGGCATTTCTGGGTCCTGGTTTTCTGCAGGAAAAGTTGTAAAGTTGTCTGCTTCACACTTTTTAAGAACAGAGCTGCTCTTGGACAGGCTCTTAAACTTGCAAAAATTGATCCTTGCAAACTTACTAAAAATACAGCTGGCTCTGGAGATGATGATGATTTCTGTTTTGATCTTCTGAAAGAAGTTAATATCCCTTGCAGAGTTCTCTTCTGTGGGAGATGGGTAAACCAGCAAACACAAGCGTGTAGGAAGGCAAATCCCATGGAAGTGTTTAATGGAACCATCATTCACAGCTCCTGACAGTGGCTGACATCTGAATGGTGGTAGGAGGGAGTTTTTTTAGCACTCAGAGGGCCAAAGCTTTTTGTCTAATCACCTGGTTTGTGTCTGATAATGACTTGATTGTAGCAGTTAAGGGCATTCATCCAGCAGGAGGAGATGGGTCTAAGTGTAGTGTAACCCTCCTGCTCTTATGGGTTGTTCTCTGTGGATTCCTGTGCTGGAGAAGTGAGGATGAGTTATGATCCATGATTTGTCTCTGCCAGAGAATTTATGGCTGCCTCCCTTCCAGTAAAGTCCTCAGTGCCTGGGCTGGCTCCCAGGCACAGAAACACTTCTATTGGGAAGCTGTCAGCATGGTTCCCATGCCTTTGCCAGCTGGGGGTCTCCCAAACGTTTTCCAGGCACAGTTTAAAAGTTAGGATAATCCAGGAACCATTCCCGAAAGCACTTTGTGCGCCAGGCTCTTGTTTTGGACAAAAGTTTATGTTAATTATGGATGTGGGCAAAACTGGCTCAAGGGAATCAATCACTGGGCATAATTTATTGGTGTAGGGGGAGTCTCTGGGTTCATCTGTTGAAAGAAGGTTTTGGAAATGGATGACACATTTTGCTTTGCAAATGTGGAGAAATTTGTCAGTAGCTATGGCAGACAAAAGTGAACCAAAAGCATCTGCAAATCTCTCATAGTCTTCTGCATCTAGACTTGGGAACAGGGCCATTTATAAAATGAGGTGAAGTAGTTTGGGGTCTGTGTGAGAGGAAGGAGCAATAGATTGGTTGGAGTTTTCTTATTTTTAGTTTCTGAGATTGACTTTCGACGTCCCCACGATAAGGTTTGGAGCACCAAAATTATCAGCCACGAGGGCTGGGTCAGGATTTGCACAGGTGGAAAGCCAGACTCCCAGGCACCAGCTTTTCATGGCTTGTGGGCTTTCTCCTTATAGAAGATGAGGAATATCTCCTCAAAAGACCCATTGGTGGTCTGTGGTATATCACAGGATCACAGAATCATGGGTTGGGTTGGAATGGGTTGGAAGGGACCCAAAAAGATCATCTCATTCCAACCCCCTGACCCCTTGTCCCTGTGCACATCAGCCCACTGGAGGCTCCAGGGGAATTAGAGACAAGGTGGAGAGATCCTTCAGGAGTTCCTGCTCTTCTCCCACAGACAGCTAAGACTGGGCTCAAAGAACAACACCCAGATTCACTCAGTTTGAGGTGAATCAGTCAGAGCTTGTCCTCATCCCCCTGCCTTACCCATGTGAGGAAAAAAAAAGAGATTTTAGCAGCTTTTAAACACCCTGCTCCAGGACAGGACAGGAGCAGCAGTTTGGGACTGGCTCACAGAGACAGAAGCTCTTGTGGCAGGGATTGTTTCCTAGTGACTGGCTTGGAAATGCCAAACTGTTGAAAACAACACATAAATTTGAGTTCCTCTGAAATATTTTTCGCAAAATGGAATAAAATATGTAGCAGAATGTTCTATTCCTGTGAAAAGATCAGGGGAAAATCCATGGAAGTGAATTAGTGAATTACTTGGCTTGATATAAACTAACTTTCAAGGAAGTGAAAGAAAAGCTGAAAACTTTCTGCACTCATTTTCTCCCTTAAGGTCACACTGCTGTGCAGCCAAGATGATCTGTCTTTATCTATCTTTGATTTAGTTTGGCTCTTTGCAGCTTATCTTTCATGTAGATACCTCTCTTTAATTTTTGGTTTACTATTTTTTTCGTCTTTTTATCTCCTCCAGGTGCAGCTTATATTTGTAACTTTATCTCCTCCAGCTGTAGCTTATATTTGTAATTTTTAAATTTTTTTTTTTTAAATTTTAACATTTTTTTAAATGCCAGGATAGCAGCCCTGGACTGCTGGTCCAAAAGCAGCCAAGAAGCTGAGTTTGTCCCCTGCTGTTCTGTTCATAACATCCATGTAATGACTGTTCAGCTCTGGATACTTCTGGGATGATTTATTTTGTGACCATGGTTGCAATTTGCCTCCTTCCACTTCCTAAATTAGTTGCCACCTTTCATGAAGTTAAATGGTTCCTAGCATAAAAATAAAATATCTCCCCACATGTCTTCACCTCCAGGTTATCTGCAGCTGGATTTCCCAGGAAACTCCTTGGGATGCTCCCAAGGAAACACTGCCCTCCCACACTGCAAATGGGATGAGTTTTGCTGATCTGAAGCCAAACACGGCTGTTGTGCTTGGCCAGGTCTTTTTATTTATTTCTTTTCAGCTGTTTAGAGCAGAGACTGCGTGCAAAGTGTCCAGATTTTGCTCCAAGCTGGCAAGACCTGTCAGGGCTCCCAGGATATGTCAGCCACCCTGTCCCCACACCAGAGCAGTGGAGATCTTTGCCAGGGTGAACAGAGCTTTGAGGGGAGCGTTTGCCAACATCAGCATCTCCTGCCAGCAGAAAACACCTCACATGGGACCTACCACATAAAAGAGTGAATTGGAGCAACCTGCCTTTGTTCTGAAGGAGTCCTGAGATGCATGTGTGGGAGTGGCAGGGTTTTGTTCTTTAAAAGGGCAATTAAGCCTTTGGGATTTCTTTCTTGGTTAAACAATGGTATGAGCTTGATTTAGGTGTAGGCTCAATATAGATGAGTGAAATCAAAATTACCCCCAGGTCCAACTTGCTTTTGGTTACTGTGGGCTATTGCAAGGTTACTCTGATGGGACTGAAATTTTCTCTCTCTCACAGGATCGGTGGAACAGAATCCACACAGCAACAGCTCTCTGAAGCATTTCTTCTACTCTCTCCCCTAAAAGTGGTTCTAAATATGTGACAGTGGCCATGGAGGAGCCTTCTGAGGGCACTCAGGGATCCCAGGGGCTGCTCTGTTGGCTTTCCATGAACAGGAAGGTATTCGGTGTCCTTCCCAGGTTGTACATGTGTGGTAAGCAGAACATACAGGCAAAGAGAATCATAGAATCATGGAATGATCTGGGTGGAAAGGGGCCTTAAAGATCATCTCTACCCCTGCCATGGGCTGGTAGGATCAGAGAAGCACCTAAATCTTAGTTTCTAACAAAGAGGGGTGGATATTACTGGTTATATGCCTTACCTCCACACGCTCTGCTCTGTAGCCAAGAGGCGACTTTCAAGAGGATAAATTTTTACAGCTCTCTGGAGTCTTGACATTCATCTCTTTTCTGCCTGTCTCCACCTCTGCCAATGCCCCCCCTTATTCCTCATTTCTTTTTCTGCCTCAAGACCTAAGATGGAGAGGAGTTGGTTTCATTTCCAGACTAATTTGACACACGCATTTTATCTTGTATGATGAGACCATCTCCCACACAGGTGCTTGAATCTCTTCTTACTCATTGTGTGCTCTTTGGAAAGAAGTCTGAGGGAAAGTAAGGCAGTTCCCTGACTCTCATCCTGAAATTCAGGCACTGGCATAGAGGATTTTCTCCAGCACACCTACACCATTCCTACTGTCGGAGTTTTGCTGAGATGTATGAAGTCTGGATTCCCTTTTTGCTCCTTACAGCAATTAATAAATAGTTGCCATAGTTATGCCAAGTGACATTTTTCCAGCCTCACAATTTGTTCCACAGGGAAGTGGCATCTCCCCCTTTCCCACTGCCAGTGCCAAAATCTGCTGCTCTCAGCCTGCACACTCCTGTGTGGCTACAGCACCAAGTCCCTTTGTGGTCCCAGTCTTCCTGACTCCTTCTGCATTCCCTGCATAGAGCAAATTTTGGATTTGGTGAAGTATTACATTATTCTGTCTCAGAAACCTACAAAGAAAATTTTACAGTTAATTTTATAGTTCTTGGGTTTCTTTGCTGTATCTGTAAATAGCAGAAGAGATGGATTTCTCTCCCCTGGGGATTTCTGCAAGCTCACATGATAGTTAAGGCTGTAAATCCTGCCGGTCTGTATCATCAGGTAATACTGAAAAATAGATTAAACTAATATATTTCAATTAAATCAGAAATCTAATAAACAGAGGGCTGTGTACAAAATATGGGGCTGTAGATCATCAAGGAAGCTTGCAGAAATGTTTCTCTTTTATAACTGTAGTGACAGGATAACTTGGAAATGATGTTTACTTGTAAAAAATATCTTACAGATGGTCTGTCTCAGGAGCTATGATTCAACCAGTTTATCAATCTAACCTATTTTTCAGAATTAACTGACAAGTTAAGAGCTTGGGCACCTTAGCCTCTCTATATTTTATATACTATGTACTCTCTCTTAATATTTTAAGAGGGCTTCAGAGTTTTCCCAAGGATAAGACTGAATTCTTTGAAAAGTCCCACAAACCTTGTTCAAATGATTCTTACAATTATGTTCCTAAAGAGACAGTTACCCAGTGAAGGAAAATTATGTTCTCACTTTGTCCATGCCATTGGTCAGTGCTGGGATAAAAATCTGTGAGTGGTTTACATCGCAATTTCCTCAGGGTTGAACTGTCTGTGATGCCTCAGCAGTTGAAAGCAAAATGTTCTCCTGGTTGTGGGGTGTCTCTGCTGCTTCCCCAGGAAAACTGCTGCCCTGCAAAGCCCATGTAGGTTATTTCACTTAGTAATTATTCCAGGGTCACAGAAATGGTCTCACACCTCATCTTGGGAAGCTGTGGTTCTATGAGGACAAATGTTTCTGATGGTGTCACCTGAGGTGGAGGGGGTGTGTGAGTATTTTGGCTCTGCTTGAGGAGAAAGATCAATTAAGTTTTCTCACTGGCAAGCCTCTTTGTAGAGGCTTCACAGAACAGGTCAGGATTCTCTTTCCCTCAGCAGCACAGTTCACACCCTCCTTGAGTTCTTGATTTGCTGCCTACTAGAGAGGTGAATTAATTTAATGAGTTTTTAACACCTACATCATAGCCTCTTCAGTGCTCTTAGCACCCTGTGCTGGGATGGTTCCCTGCCTCTCCAGGACTGAAACACCTGCGACCTCTACCAGAGAAACTCTTGTAATGACCACTGAACAGTCCTGCTCTATGTGGTTTGTAATATCCTTCATCATGTGCAGCTTTTCCCCCACCTCCCCCAGAGCCATCAAAAATAAGATATTCTCCCAGCAGAACAAAAACTCTTCCCCAGTTTGGGTCAGCAAGAGCTGTGTGGGCATGATCACACTTACTGAGAAAACTGGGTTTGAGTTGTGATAAAGAGTAGGCTAAAGGTAAGGCTAAATAGGCTAAAGAAGCCATTCATGAAAAGAGGAGATGGAATAAAATAGCTATATTTTTTATATTAGCGGCTGCAGGATTCCAAAGAGGACTACTGTGTGCACCTCATTTCTACTCTGAAGCCATCCGACTTCATAGAAAGGTCCCTGCATCTTCTTGTGCCTCCCTGCTAGGCTGAAGAAAGCTGAATTTGCATTTGTTTCCCTTCACAAAAGTATCTGTAGACCTGTGATCATCGTGCCCTTGCTGCCTCACTAAATTTAAATGCAAGCTCCTCAAGACTGTCTGCAGAATGTTTGTAATACTTTAACAACGCCCAAGATTGTTCTTGCCAGTCTTCTACTTTTCCACTTTCTTGAAATGTGGGCAGCAAAGCAGCTTGTAATATTCCCAAAGCATTTGTACCAGTATTAATGCAGAATTAATAGAGTAGGAACAACCACTGTCTGCACTTTATCCTGACGAAAGGCTAGAATTTAATTACATCAGTTCAGGAAAAAGTTTTTATTTCTTTCCTTCTTCATATGGTTTATAGTTATTTTTTTACATGGTGATAGCCTAATATTCTTATAGATTTCACGTGTCAAATCAGCTGTAATGGGTAGGTTTAGAGTGCAGCATTTTTCCACAGATTAAAGCCTAGACTTAGAACTTCATCAAGACACTAAGCAAAAATATAGACCGTTGCTCTGAGCAAATAAATTTGTTATAAATTTTAAATAAGTCTATTATAAATTTAGATTTGCTTTGTGAAGTGTCTTGGTTTGAAAGAGAGGTGTCTGCTAAGGAAGGCAGGAGCCTCTCTTGGAGAATGTAAACCCTTTCCTTCTGAATTATTATAACTTTTAAATTAAGGATGTGTAAGAAAGCAAACAAACACCAATTTTGGCATTAACAACAAACAGAGCACAAACTCAGTGACCCCTCTCTCAGCCACAGGCGCTTTCCCCGTTGGTGCAGTTCCGCTCACGGCCAGCAGGGGCGCTGCTGGCTCCCGGCCGGGCAGGGCAGTGCGGTGATTCCCCCGCTCCTGCAGGGGGCGCTGTGGGGAGCGCTCAGGGAGCGCGCGGTAATGGCGGCTCGGCTGAGGCGGGAAGGGCTGGAGGAGAGGCTTTGCCTCACAAACCCCTCAGGTGCCCCTGCAGGATTCTTGGAAGCAGCAAGCTGGGCTGGCAGAACATCTTGGCAAGCAGGAGTGCAGGGCTGCAGTGCAGTGAAAGCTCAGAGCGTTGCCGAAGAAGCGCCGGGAGCGGGGCAGTGGCAGCCTGGCTCCAAACAGGGCAAGGAGAAGCGAGGTCAGGATCCCGGGCACCCGAGCAGAGGGTGAAAAGTCCCTCTTCTACTGAGGTAGGTGATAATAATGTCCCATTTCAGCGGCTGCTCTCACGAGCAGAGTCTCATCCCGTGGCAGGAGAAGCAGCTCTGGGCTGGGCTCTGGTGGCAGCAGTGAATTCCCTTCCCCAAG
The DNA here is from genome assembly GCA_013398615.1 of Brachypodius melanocephalos. Taxonomy (NCBI): domain Eukaryota; kingdom Metazoa; phylum Chordata; class Aves; order Passeriformes; family Pycnonotidae; genus Brachypodius; species Brachypodius melanocephalos. Next base: position 1,272,068 of record VZSR01000680.1, read on the forward strand.
CAGCAGCTCCGACCGCCCTCCCCTGAAGCCATGAGGGAGCCAGCAGCTGCCCCGGCCCCATCATTTACCTGCCCAATTCTTGTGGTATCTCTGCCTCTCTGAGAGAAACTCCCACATAAGAGAAGTGCAACCTTGGCCACTTCTTTTGTTTTCTTAAGTACCCAGTTGTTAATGTTTCCTAGCAATTTATGGGAAAAAAGTCTCTAAGTAAAAAGTAACGAAAGGAAGGAAACCTAACGCACAACATGAAGCCACTGTATTTGCACATTTCAAAGCAGCACAAGCAGTTCTCTATGCTTTTGGTATCTACTGGACATCCTGGCCCAGAATTTCCATGTTCACATACACAGAGTCATGGTATATTCATATAATCAGTGATGAAACAAAAAGACACATTTTGACTTAGTCCATTTGATTGTTCCCATGGGGAACATTTGGCTATTACCTTTTGGCTAATCAAGCCCTATTCAGTGCTCCCTCTTTTCCATGCAGTGTGAACCTTCATGGAAAGCCTGTAATTTATGGAGCAATTAGTCAGCTGGGCAAGACTGACTCCAGGGATAATCAAAACCAGGGAACTTTTTCAGCTGTCAAACCATTGACAGCAATCGTATAAATGGGTAAATTACAATTCTTTTGGTAATTTATATTAGTTTGGCTTAGAGCAATGCAGAGGTTTTGCCGTTGTGCTAAGCAAACACTTGGAGATGTGAACAACAGGCACAAATTAATTGTCGTTACAAGTGGGAAACATTCTTGGGAAACATCAAATATTTAACTAACACCACTCAACAAACTTGAAAATCCCCATGCTGGTGTTATTCCCACTGCATATATACTAATTCTAATAAAATGTTGTTTTTCCAAATCACATTTTCCAAATCAGAAAAATGCTTATGAAATCCCTCCTTTAGGGAGAGTGTAGCATCAACATTTCATGAATTTACATATCAGGGGAAAACATGCAGGACTGAAGGAAAATAGACCTGTTGGTTCAGATGATTTTAGCTTGGCTGATTCAGGAGACAACCTCCAGCCAATCTGTCTTTGTTTTCATGGACAAATATTATTTCATCAAGAATTAACCACTAGTGATTTCTCAATCAAAAACAGAACTGAAGGTCTGGTAGTCAGGGGGGAAATTACAGTTGACTGCCAGAAGTCTTCTTCACATCTCTGGTAACTAAATATTTTGGGAAGATGAACACCTGCTGTAGTGCAGCAAGACAGAGGTATGCAAGAGTGGGCTGGCATGGATCATAAGGAATCCAAGATGCTTCAGTGGCAAATAACAGGGGATAGAAATATAATCTGGTGACATTGTTTTCAATTTTAAAAAAAAAAAAAAAATCTGGGAAAAAACCCTATCTATGACCATTTCCCCATTCCTTTTTTCTCTGCATGGTGAGATCTTGCAATATTTCATTAGTACTTGCCGCTGAAAACCTTGTGAAGGAGTTCCCTCACACACCCTTCCCTTCAAAGAGACGTTTGATGCTCTTTGGTATCACTTTTCCTGAGTTTTTGTGCCCCTAGAAGACAATTCCAGCACAAGAGTGCTTCTTTCTGTTAATGTTACTCAGCTTGTATGGAGCCCTGCTCTGCTGGGGATGGCTGAACACCTGCCTGCCCATGGGAAGTAGTGAATTAATTCCTTGCTTTGCTTTGCTTCTGTGCTTTTGCTTTGCTCATTAAACTGCCTTTATCTCAACCCCTAGGTTTTCTCACTTTTACTCTTCCAGTTCTCTCCCTGATCCCACTGATGGGGGAATGAGCACGTAGCTCTGTGGGGTGTAGTTGCCAGTTGGGATTAAACCTAAACCATGATGCAAGAGCTGAGATCATTTCTTCTTTCTTTAGAAACTGGAGGGAATTTACTGTTACAAAAATATGACTGATTGGGGTTTTTTTCCCCCTCATCTCCTGTTCCTGTCTATATGGACCTCATTTAGAGTCCCAGCAAGCTCTTCTGGTGGAATAGCTCCACATTGCTCCCACATCCCCACACTGCTTTCTGTTGGCAACCTTATTGTTCATTTGGCCGCAGCTAAAACCAAGCTGTGGTAGGACCTGTGTGCCAAATTCACTTTTACTGGGAGACCTGGTGCATTTTCAATATTGCTGGCACTTCTTGGTGCCCAAAAGAGAAGGAACAGGTGAGATGACACATGATGAAGTAAGTACAGATGAAATAGCAGTGGGTGGGATCCGTGCGTTGCTGATGTGTCCTTGGTGTAAAGGCAGGGCTGCACTGGGATATGGAATTAGCAAGTAAAAATAACCTCCTGGATAGACACTGGATCAGTGTGTTCCTTTGCAAGAACCAGCTTTTTCTAAAATAGAAGTAATGATTCAATTACCCTGACACCAAAATATGAGTTGTCTCCTAAACCAAATTAAAGCAAGAGAAGTGAGATATCTAATTATTAAGCATATAAATCTTGCTTTCAACAGCTCAGATTTGCCTTACAGTGCATTACAGGCTGTAAGCTGTAGGTCTAATTTAGTGATAGAACAAGCTACTGAAAAGAAAAAAAAAAAAAAACAGAACAGATGAATCATTCTCACTGCAGGAAAGTATATTTAATGTTACATGAAATTATTGCTTTATCGTAATTTTAATTATTTTGATTTAACTAAAAAAGAAAATAAAATCTTGCATGTTATATTATGCAAGTTTAAGCAATAGGGATTTGAGCCGCAGAAGTGTGAGAAATTTATTGTTATTTTTTTAAACTTTCCTAAGGCTTAGAACAGGTGGAACATAATGACTATGTCAGGTTATTTTAAAATTTGATCATAGAATCCTAGAATGGACTTGGTTGTGAAAGGAATGAGAAGGAGGTGTCTGTATAAACCAGCTGGGGGTCTGATGGTAGAGAAAGCCAGATACTGAGAAGTGAAAGAAGCAATGGGTGGGACCATAAGTTCCATGGGAATTCCACTGATTGACACAAACTGTTACTCACCCAAGGCCTTGCTAAATCCCTGGATTTAGAGAAAAAGAACAAAGACACAAGGAAAATGAAAAGAGGCAGGGGGTGCACATTAGAAAGGGGGTCTGTATTAGGTGATTCAGGAAGTCTGTACCTCTCAAGTACCTCAGCCAGTGGGGAAAGAGAGAGGGAAATGTGGCTGGGAAATTGGGATAAAGAGGAGGCTGCATCCTCTAACAATTGGAGAGAGCCCATGGGAAATGATCATGACCTCTCCCTTTATTTGAATAAAGTTACAGGACCCCTCTGCCTCCTTCTTGGCCATAAACCTCTGGGGTTTGTGGATTAATTTTCCTGACAGTTGGAAGAAACCTTAAAGATGATCTTGTTCTAACCCCCAAGGGCAGGGACACCTTCCACTGGACCAGTTTGCTCAGAGCTCCATCCAGCCTGGCCTTGGACACTTCCAGGGATGGGTCAAACAAAGCTTCTCTCGGCAACTATGGGCATAATTCTAAACCAGGGAAAACTTATTTTTAAACATGGGGGTTTTTTTACCTTTGGGAATCTCTTCATTTGGGGGGTTTTAGAAATAAACTCACTTATTGATACAATTAAGTGGGGGAAAAGTCTTGGAATCAAAAGAAAACTGTTTATTTGTAATGAGATTTTCATGACTGAGATGCACCTTCCCTTCTATTATCAGTGAGTTTCAATTATCCAGCTACAAAAGAGTTTGTTAGGGCAAAAATAACACAAATATTGGGCAAGTATTTAGTAGAGTATATCAGAGTTTAGAAAGAATTAACCTAAAACCACACAGTGAACTTGCTCCTTGATCCCTGTACTTTTTCCAACACCTGGAGAATTCTCCAAGGCTGCAGACCTCTGCCCACCTTGGGAGGATGAGTGCTCTGGAGGCTTCCAAATGAAATGATGCCTGCATTCTGAAACTGCCATCAGTGTCCCCAACAGGCTCCTCTTTTGGAATGTGCCATGTGAAGCCAATGCCATTGAAATCTCCATTATTTGTGTAAAAACCATCCCGGGAATAACCACTACAATGAGAGTCCGTGGATAGACACATTTATTTTTATGGAAGAAGACCTCACATTGACAAATGGAGTTTAGTTTTATTTTGCCAGTGCATCGCAGAGCAGTAAAATCAGAGCAGAGTGGCAGTAAATGCTCTCTAATTTATGCATATTTATTTAGCTTTAAGCACTTTTGTGGTTCCTGGTTTCATAACCTCCCTTGGCTGCTTATTCTACTGGTTATAAAAATTCTCCTTGTTCAGGCTAAATTTTTGTGACTGCTGTTTAAGCTCATTATTGCTTGCTCTATCTTCAGTGCTAATGGGAACATTTTTAATCCTGGTTACCTTTAAAGCATGTTTTTGTCCATTATTAAGATGTTAATGCTTTCTCTGCTGAAAATCGTCCATCTCAGGCATTGCTGGGCCTTTTCCAGGTGCTTTATTTTTCCTTTAGGATTATTTGTTTTCCTCACCACAGGTTTTTCACTGGTTTTGCAGTTATTTAAGAAGCAAGGTTAACCTGTAGCAATTAAGTGTACATGGAAGAAGAAAATAAATTTTTTATCCCACATTTTTCCATTTCACTGCTGGATCAACAGGAACAACAGTAAAAGAGACTTTCTGAAGTGGTCGAGAAATAGGAGTATGTCCATAACTTGGTTACAAATTACAACAAATCCTGTTCCAGGTTAAAAAAGGATGGGGGGGAGACACAGCTAAAAATCTGAAGTCAGGAAATGTTTTGAATGGAAGCGGGTTTTGAAGCATCCCTTTGAGCAGTGATTCATTTCTCTGTGTGCCCTCAAAAGGCTCTGGGGTCATGATCTGGAAGTGGGGCTGCTCTGCCTTTCCTGCTTGCTCTGGTTTTTTCTCTCTTTTAAGTTTCTAGATAACATTTCAATAAAATTTTGTTGCATTTCAAAGGCTTTTGAGACCTTTTGGAGAGATCATTCCAGGTAAGTTCTATGCACAGCTGATTCCAAGTACATCACAGCCCAAAAAACACTTTCCCCCAGACTGTCCTTCTCCCCTTCTTAAATTGTCATTGTTCTCTTAGATTTTCACTGAGAACAACCAAATCTGTGTTACTGCTTGTAGTTTTCTGACATGCCAGAAAAGAGGGGTAGGAAAACCTGGAAATCCAGCTTCTCAAAGGAACTTTAATTTAGACACAATAGTGAGAAAGAAAAGAGAAAAGAAATATCTGTAATGCCAAGCCACATGTACATATCCATCCTGTTCCAAGTGACTAATTCCTAGGATCTTTCAAAGCATCAGGCTTTTGATGGTGGATCATTTTGTACTAATAGTGGCATTACCTGATGAGGGAAAACACTGCTGAAACTGTTCATTGACATTTAGCAGTGGCTGATAAACAAGATTTTAAAAGAAGATGGTGGGAAACATTGCTTGTATTCAGCGTGATAATCACAAGTGGGAGTCTGATCTTTCTTCCATTAAGTCAATGAGAAAGCTGTGAGTAACTTCTTAACTGTAAGCTGTAAATCTTTTTAACAGACTAGCAAGGTATTTTATTACTGTCTGTAGTGCTTGGCTTCAGACCTCACACCTGGAAAAGAAAGCATCTGGATCTGGAAATTTAATTTAATTTCCACTGGATCTGGAAATTAAAAATCTTCCGGTATTCATTCTGTTTTGAATAAGCACCCAATGTCCTTTCTTCCTGTATATTTTAACATACCTCCATTTCCATAAGTTGCAGGGCTTTTTACCTTCAGGAATTTTACATCTCCATTACTTTCTATTTTCTTTTGACTTTAAGTGGCATTGATAACTGTACCAACAAAATAGTTCAGGAAAAAAATTATTTTAAGAGGTTCATATGGGTATAACCTGAGAGGGGGAAGATGAAATAGAAGAGTCACATGAGGGTGTCTGCCAGGTTTTTGGTGGGGAAGAGTGAGATGGTGGCCCTCATTCTGAGGTCCATGGCAGCTGGCCCTGGGCTCTGCGTCCCCTGAAACAGGCTCAGCCCTGCCTCTTCTTCCCCTCTGCTCTGTGGCAACAGCATCTCTCAGGTGGAATCCTGAGGAATTGGGAAGGGCAGCTGATGTGGTTTTCGGTCCCCACAGCATTGAGGTGGCACATGTGCAGGTCTGTTCTTTGTTTTTCTTTCTTTTTGCCATTATTTGGATGGTTTGGTGGGGGTTTTTTTGTTTGTTTTGGGGGGATTTTTTGTTTTCGGGGGTTTTTTTATTTTTTTAAATTCAATTTGAGTGTTTTCTTGTTCTTGCTCTTAATGAAAACACCAAGCTGTTCAATGTTTTGCATTGGAAACAAAAATCTCCTTGTCCGTCTGCTACTGAGCTTTCTTAATCATTGAAGATATAAGCTCCTCATTACTGAGCTTCCAGTTTTTTTCCATCACATTGCACCATTGAAAGGGTTGTATAACATTAATAGATGCTTTACATAACATTTCTGAAATCCCAAAATCAAGCGTATTTTATAGACGCCGCAGGAGGTTTCAGTAACTCTAATAAATAATGCTAATGGTGACCTGGAAAAATATACTCTAGGAAATTTTCTAATCCCCAGTTGTTTAAAAAAAATTGTGGTAGCACAGATGGTGTGTTTGTTATGTACTTTGAATAAGTTATCACTCATAAAAAGTTGTTCATCTTTATTTCTGATGCTAGCTGTAGATTTTATTGCTTTTTGAGGTAAGCCATTTACGTGCTGATTTTATATTCATAGAGAATTAACTGGAGTGTGTCATGAAGCCCAAGAAAGTCTTTTTAGATGATGAATATACTGATATTTGCAACTGATGATGTGTGAAGCTACAGAGTTGATACCAAACTCAAACCACCTGCAGTTAATCTTTCTGTTGTAGCCATTACTCAGGCTAAGTGAAAAGGGTATTGCAAACATCACTGAAAGAAGGCAAAATAGAAGAATGTGTGGATTTTGGATACATACAAAGAGAAATGCAGGATTCTTGATGGTCATTTTGTCATCAGCAGTCTGTGAGAAGGATCCTCAAACTGTTTGTGTAGATTTTCTTTGAGAGCTGAGTCACCAGTCAGCTACCACTGCTTAGGATGAATTTGTGCCATTGTTTTCTGTTTGTCTGCCCATTAATTTGTGATTTGCAACTTTTTCTAACTGGCCATTGTCTCTGAAGCAAAGCATTATTTCTGAATAATAGTCTGGACTCCTGTGGCAGCTGCTGCTGGACAGAACAGATGATCTTTCTGCAACACAGATCATCTTGTGGATTACATCAGATCAATACTTGCCAGGACTCCTTTCCTGATGATGCATTTATGAGTATGGAATTTTATTGTTAATACATCAGCTGTAATAAAAGCCTAAAGGCCCTCATTTTATTAAGACTGATACATATTATACATTTAAACATCAATGAAGATCAAATACTCTTAGCAACACTGAAATTCCAAGGAATTCTGATAATGAACTTAAATATGTCCTCAATACATTTTGCTAAAAAAGGTTTTCTTGAGATCCAAATATCTGCAATTTTTGCATTTTAATGGTGAATGCTGGAAGAATAAAGGGAGAGGAGAGGAGAGGAGAGGAGAGGAGAGGAGAGGAGAGGAGAGGAGAGGAGAGGAGAGGAGAGGAGAGGAGAGGAGAGGAGAGGAGAGGAGAGGAGAGGAGAGGAGAGGAGAGGAGAGGAGAGGAAGAAAAAAGAAAAAGAAAAAAGAAGTATGAAAGGAAAAGAATGTAGGCTATCCTCACGCTCCAGGCTGGAGGCTAAGGGGCTCCTCAGAGCTGATGCTTGCTGGATTTTGCTGTTAATTTAGTTTGGCAATTAGTTGGATGGTGCTAATATAGTTCAGGCAAGGAGCAGGATGGAAGGGAAAGGAGCAGTGCAGTTCACCCATGCATGGAGACCATCCCTTTCTCCATGGGAAGCCAGCCAATTTAGGAATGTTCATTTCTCCTGAAAATTGGGCACATGTTCTACATCCCTGCCACTTGCTGGCATGACAGCTTGTCCAAATAAATTCCCTTCTCGTGGCACAATAAACTTTGTTTATTTTGTCCAAATTCTGTTGTATTCTTAAACAAGCTGATGCTGAATTCTACATCTAGTTGATAAATGAGTGTTGTGATGACTCTTTTTTAACATTTGTTGTCCCTCTGTGTATTTCCTACATGGTGGAAAATAGAATTAGGTTATGTAATTTACAAGGAAAGTATTTTTAATTTACTTTAGAACAACTCCTTTGTTAGGTATTGTCTGAGCCAGATACTAAATTCTTATTTTATATCTATGTTAACTTAATCTTTACTTCAGGGAAGCAATGACTGTACATAGTGTTAGTTAATCACTGTGACACGCCTCTGTGCATGAAAACAAAAACTGTTTTCTCTGTCTTTGTGTCACGTATTTTGCTTGGGCTTTTTATTCCAAATATCCTTGCTCCCTGCTTTTGTACTTCTTGGCTGTCCAAATGTTCTTCTCTGACTGCTTTGTCTTTCCTGTGAGTGGATGAATGTGTCCCTTCCTTCATGTGTCTTGCTCCTGAGGATTTGCCTTTATTGCATTCACTCTCATAGTTACATTTTTATTTCCCTAATTAAACCATTAAGTGACTTTTCTGGGGGAACACTGAAGTAAAGGAAGGTTGAAGTTTGTATTTATCTGAGTGCTATTAATGATTTAATTGCTCTTACCTGCTCTACTCAAATTCTTGCATGTTTTGCTAATTACACAGTAGTGCTTATTCTTATTCAAAAAACATTTACTTCAGTTTTTAGGACTGATACCTAATTTTAAATGAGTGTATTTTGAAAACCATGACTTTGCTGACATCTCACTTCCTCTGCATGGAGACTTGCTGACCCAAATGACTCATCAGCTTGCTGGTTTTATTCCTATCTACTGTCCTCGGGTAAAATTTCCAAGCTGAGTTTGGAGCCCAGTTTCATGTTCATTTTCACGTGGGCCAGTGAGGGGGGAATGTGGAAGGCTTTTGAAATGTAGACATTTCTCAAGCCCTCAATTCGTAGCTGGCTAGAATTTTTTAAACTTTGTTTTTTCAAAGTCATTTTTTCAACATTTCTTGGTGGTGTGAGTGAAAGGGTTTGAAAAACAAAGGTGTTTCTGCCACCCAGGTTTGTGCCCTTGAGAGGAGCTGGGGTTGAGGGCTTCTCTGGCTTCTTCTGTTCCTCCCTCCTCTTTTGTTTCTTATTTCCCAGTGAAAATTTGGACTCCTGTTTAGCCAGTTTCCTGGACTATGGAAATTTCAATCCTTTGAAATCGATTTTCTGAATCCTATGGATGGAGGCTCCTATTTTACCCCTACTCTGCCTTCCAAACCTGATTTCCCACTCTTCAGCCTTAAAGAACATGCTCTAGGACAAATATTAGCAATTTATTTATTATAACATTTCTTGCAACTGCTCTTGCCAGCTGTAGTTCCTCATGGATTTCATGGAAAGAAGCAGCATATGGACCCCTAGGCAAGGCAATGAGCTGTCACTAGAGACCTTCGCCCTCCTGTCTCTGAGGTGCATCCTTGCCCTCTTCATCTTTGTTCCTTCTCTCTTCCCTCCCCTGGTTTGGGTTTTTAGACAATAAACTTCTTGTGTGTGCCTAAGGTTCTTTTATGCCTCAGCTTTACAGTGCCTACATCAATTTTAATCAGAGATTAAGCCCCCAGGTGTAGTTGTAGCACAAATCTTTGAGCAGAGTGATCTGGTTCCTCGCTTCTTAAGTAGAAGATAATCCCCAGAAAGAACTAAGCAGGCACTGAATATAATGCCTCAAATTTATTTTCTTCTCTCTTCCCCCCCTCCACTCCCCTCCTCAAAAATAAGAGAACACCTTTGGAACCCTTATGAGGCAGAATTTTCTGTTTACCCCTTCTATTTTTCACTGTCTATTCAATTCCATACTCCAACCAGATGAGGTCTGAGGAGGGTATATTCAAAAACTCACTTCCTAAATTCTTGTTACAGTCAGCAGCAGATCAGAGCTGGACTTTAATTTTAATGTAGCTGCTGCTACAGCTTCTGGAAATGTGTGGTGGGAGTGGTTTCTGGCATGCAAACTATCACTGGTATGACCCTTGATTTCAAAATAGTCATAAAATTCTAGGGGGAAGGTCTGTGCATACCACTTTCTAGATTTCTTCATTCTCTCTTAGACTGGAGGGAAAGAAGGGCCACCAGCATCACAAAGAGAATTTTGAACAATTTCAAACCCAGTAGCACTTAGGTTTTGAAGAACTTTGCACTCATTTATTTCATTATTTCCAGAGATTTTACTGCAGACTTTACTGACACATGAATTCAGGAAAGCTGGTGGCCTCCCAAGGATGTTATATAAAAGTTTTATTTCAACTCCCAGGATTTTTCTCAGTTGAAGCCAAATATTTTATGCTGTGCTTTCTCCTGGAAGAAAATGGAAAGTAATGCCAGGAGATACCACTTAATCACACCAGCAAAACATCCCTGGCAGTTCTTTGGAAATGCATGAGTCCCAAGAAAGAATTAATCAGATAGTTCCTAACTGGATCCCAGCAGAGAGCTTTTATGGGATATTTTATGGGAGGCAAGGACAAAGAGATCTCAAACACAGACAGTACTCACAGCTGGAATCTTGCTCTGTGACCATATTCTCCTGTACAGGACACTGCTGAACTGCTCCAAATTCACATCTTCAACTATCCTTAGCACCCCAGTCTCTACTTTGAATTGATGAATTCAGAAAATTGTACATAAGTTTGCTAAAAAGGAGAGTATATATACTTCTTCCTTTCATCTGGTGCTGGAACAGCCTCAGAGGCATTGAGATAAATTCTTGCACACCCTAACATGTCAGTAAGTGCCAGGAGTCAAGGCAGATAAACTCAGTTTCAAGCAGAACCCCAATTCAGAGATGCATTACTGCATGCTACTGTGGCATCAGATTTACCCTCTTTGTTTATAGTGAACTTCATTTAACCAGGAGGAAAAATATCCATGATTTATCAGTGAAACAAACCAAGATTCCTTTCTTGCTGTCAGCAAATAACCCACTACTAACAGGGTGATTTTCTAGTTTGAATACTCTGTGTTATTGCATATGTCCTGATAGCTCTGTCAATATATCAATCCCTGTCTCACACACTTTTATTTTCTCTAAAGAGCTTTACTCATTTTGTTCCAACAGGCTGGCTTGGCGGGTTCGTATGTGCTGAAAAATCCATGTCCCAGTCCTAAATCTCTGAAAGATATTCCTTTATTTATTTTTAAAGGCAAACAAAAAACAGAGGTCAGAGAGGGCAAAGAGCTATTGGGTGTGATTTCTCTGACAGTACCAAGTCATTCCCTGGAATGGGAAAAAAAAACCCAAAACACTCCATGTATATTTACATTTGAATTTGAAATATATGCATTGCCTCTTTTTTTAATGGAGAATATTCTGTCCTACTCTTCTTAAAATGAACACTGACAAGAGGCTAGTCTGCAAAAGATAATCTGCTGTTATTTATGTTGTTAATGGCTATCAATGTTAGCAGTAAAACAGAATGGATGCATTCAAAATTATTTATTCAGCAGCACCTGCTGGTGTCCTTAGAAATACTGCAGCATATTTCTGGGAAATGGTTTTTCATTACCCTAATTTTTTTGTTACCCAACCCATCATTCAGGCGATTACAGTACAGGGAAAGGAAAAAACATATTTTGTTTTAATAGCCATCAATTGTTTTTATTAGACTTCCATCCCTGTCTAATGGAGTTCTGCCTCTCCAGAGAGCAGCAAACTCACCACAGAGGATCTTGGTCCCATCTGTACAGGAACAATTAGAAGCATTTTGACTCTTGGAGTGCAGAGGGATAAAATTCCATTATTCATGAAGTGGTCTGTGTTAATCTGGCACCATCTGGTTTGTTGGGGCTGGGGGGGGCACAGGGGTGGCTTCTGTGAGAAGCTGCTGGAAGCTCCCACCAGGTCCAACAGGGCAAATCTCTGATGGTTCTGAAGGTGGACATGCTTCTGGCCCGATCAGAGAGGTTGGTAACACCTCTGTGATGAAGAAAAGAAGAACATCAAAACAAAGGAGGGCAGTTCTTTTTCCAGAGGTGGCTTCTGCCAGGCGCCATCCCAGCACAGCCCTCTGCGATGGCCCAACGCAGCCGCCACCATCCCGGTGTGACCTGCGGTGAGCCTGGCCTGCCTGGACACCCCTAACCAGCCACACAGTGGGCAGAAGGGCAGGGGAGGTGGCTTCTCCTTCCCTGTGCCCCACATGAGGAGAGGTGTTAAATAGTGCCAGTGCCACTGATGCCTTAAGTTTCAGCTTTCATGTTTTTCACATTCTGTGCTGCCCAGGGGTGCAGTTCTGAGCTCACATTCAGTGTTAGCTCTCTTCAGAGCAGGGAGACAAAACAAATCCTTTTCCTGCTGAAGACCAAGGACAACTTTCAGGCCCAAAAGCACAAAAAAGGGTGGGCTGAAGGGAGAAACAAGAAGGATGGGACCTCATAACCTGAAGCTGGAATTGGA
>VZSR01000680.1:1284627-1298282 GCA_013398615.1 Brachypodius melanocephalos
GCCCTGGCCAGGCCCTGTCCTGCCCAAGGTGTGTCCTGGAGGCCTTTGGATAACTACCTACTTCATTCTCTAGGTCTGTCCAGTCTCTGCTTCAGGTCAGACTTGTGGATTCCACTTGAATTGGTGGAACTTTTTTACAATGGTACCTACAAGCAGCAGTTTTTCTTCTAGTCAGGGAAGAGAAGGAAGTGAGGACATGTGAGGGAGAACAACATGGAGGCACCACAGTCAGTGGAAAAAGAAGGGGAGGAGGTGTTCCAAGAGTAGGAGCTGAGATTCCTCTGCAGGCTGTGGTGAGGACTATGGTGAAACAAACTGTGTCCCTGTATTGCAGGAAGTCCACAGGGGATGCAGACATTCACTCTCAGCCCATGACAAAGTGCTCACACCGGAGCAGGTGGATGCCAAAGGAAGCTGTGATCTAGTGGGAGACCCTAATAGAGAGAGAGGGATCCTGCTTCCAGAGATAGAGATGTCCCTTGCTTCCAAACTAGAGCAGCCCATCCTTAGAAGACTGCACCTTGTGGATGAGTGTCCCATGCCACAGCAGTTTTGGGAAGACTGATTGCCCCCGGGAGGGAGTCACAGCACAGCAGAAGGAGGGCTCCTCTCCTTGAGCAAACAGAAGATCTAAAGTGATGAACTGACCAAAACCCCCACACCCTGTCTATCTCCACTGTCAAGGAGGGCAGAAGGGTGTTTTAAAGGCTTATTTTACTTCTCATTATTCTCCTCTGACTCTGTTAATGATAAATTTACTTCATACCTTTAAATTTGAACCCATTTTGCCCTTGGAGTGTTTGCTCCCTGTCCTCATCTCAACTCATGAGCCCTTTGTTAATTTTTCTTTTCCTCTCCTCTGCCCAGCTGAGAGCAAGAGAGGGTGAGCAAACGACTTTTGCAGGTGCCTGGTGTTTGGCCAATACCAAACCATGACATGCAGCTGTCATTCCCTTGCAGCTGTCTGGCATTACGTCAGCTTCTCTCATGGATTTGTCACTAACTGATTTTCAATAAGAAGCAACCATTCCACAGTTCCACAGCTTCCTCAAGCTGTTTCACCTCATGGAATTGGAAAAGGTTGGAAAAGACCTCCAAGTCTTTGGAGAGTCCATCACTGAGTCCAATCTTTGACCAATTACCACCTTGTCAACCGGACCAGAGCACTGGGTGCCATGTCCAGTCACTTCTTGAAGACCTTCAGGGATGGAGACTCCACCACCTCGATGGACAGCCCCTTCTGACCACCCTTTCAGTGAAGAAATTCTTCCTGGTGTCAGCTTGAATCTGGGGTTCAGGGAATCAGGAGTGGAAAGATAGTCACTGTTTGTCAAATAAGTTGTGATTTGCAAGCTGCTCTCTCAGCTCTCCATCCATCTCTAGATTAGTCAATCTCAGAAAAAGCCTACATAACTCTCACGTCCATTTCTGTGGGAGCAAGCCAAGATTATCCTCAGCAGGAGGACACGTGTAGGGTGTTGTATATTATTGTATGTTGTATATTACGTTAATGACTGCTGCTGCTAGTATAACAAATTTCTTTATTACAGCTGACTGAAAAAAACCCACTGTATTGTGTGGTACCCTTGAGAAAAACAATAGGAAGGGTATTAGCTCCAGCTCTCAGCCAAACATGCACCAATCTCATTTTATAAGATTTTAAAAGATAGATGTTTATCTATCTTTTATCTTGAAAGAAGCTGGAGGTCGTAAAATAAAAAGAGAAACAGTTTGATTAGAGAATATAGGGGGAAAAAATCTGTGGTACAGTCTCTTTAATGGCCTTGGTGTTTTCTCAAAACAGAAAAAAATTACTTAATCTGAGTGGTTCTCTTAAAGAATTCCAGACATCAAGCAGGAAATAAATGATTTCAGAGAGGGCCTTTACTAGGATCTCCATTAAGCTGCACCCTAAATTGTTTTTCCCACTGAAACTCAGCAAGACAATGAGACTGGACTGATTTCTTCCCGTGCGGTCGGATGTTCTAGTGCAACGTTTCTTGAGAAAAGACTGGATGCACTAATTCTTAGTCTCTCAGGCTGCTGCACTGCTCAGCTCCCTGTACATCTTGTTTCAGGTTGTCACTAAGACAAGGGCATCCCCATAGTAATGAGACAAAAAGACTAAAGGAATGATCTGGGAAAGTTAAAAGGAGGGAAATGATTTTGTAAGTAAGAGGGTTTCTAAAGAAATAAGGTAAGGAAACCCCCCCCCCCGTATTGTTAATGAATAGCAAAATCTGTGAATCCAGAGATGTAATAGTGATACAGACTCAAGTATAAATATTGCAGTGAAACACTTCCTAGTGTTTTCCTGTTCTGTTTTTTTCTGGAGCTGCCAGGACTGTGCAGATGAGATCTAAGCATGCACTGAGTTTGCACTAATTTGGGCAGGAGATCTGGAGCACTCATTTCTCTCTTTTAGTTGCACAATAAAATAGGTTTATAAAGGAAAGTTGTGTTGATTTAAAGGAAGAATCTTGTTAGTCCAGTTCTGCTTGAAATTAGCTGTTCCAGGCATTCTGCAGTGTTTTCCTTTTTCCCCACTCTCTCTCCAGGGTGGTTTCTGAAGCTCCTGGTCAGGTGTCAGGATTGAAGCATTAGAGGGAATTTGAAGTACCGACACAAGGGACTGACTTTCCCCACCAGCCACAGTACTGGTTTGTCATACAGAGGACAAACATTTCCCTGAGATTCCTCATCCTGCTAATTAAGCAGGAGCTGCAGCCCTCTGTGTAATTCCATTTGCCAGTGGTTTAGAGAGCTGCAGATTCCCTCGTCATCAAGTTTGCCAGGCTGGGAATTTGCTCCCTGGGATGCTAAGAGCCATAAATATAAATCGAAAACACACCCATCAGAGGCAGACATATTCACCTGAGCATTCTGGTGAGCATTAATTGTGCATGGGATTCATTTTGCTCAAGGCAATTAAGTAATTGCTGTACAGGGCTGAAATAGCCGCTGCTGCATAAACACAGATCATGGAATTGCAGTTTTATTGATCATAGAGCCATGGGTTGGTTTGGCTTGTAAGGGACCTTAGAGAGCATCTCATCCCAACCTCCCTGCCCTAGTCAGAGGCACCTGCCCCTAGACCAGGTTGCTCAGTTGCTGTTGATGGATTTCCAGATTTAGTTATTTGGAAGTTTTCCTATGTAAAAAAATATATTCCAGGTAATATGACTCCAGGTAATATTTGGAAGCTGTTTTGCTTCATTTGATATTTAAGGAACACATGAAATTAAAATACACCCATGTCTTGATTTAAAAGACAGATGTCTGGCAAGGAAGGCAGAAATCTTCCCATGATGGAAAAGGTAATCCCGTCTCTTCAAATTACTACAACTTCGAAATTACCAGCCTTCCAGGCAAAATTATGGGAAAAGGAATGACAGTTCTTTATTGGCAAATATGTATGTATATAAAACAGAACAAACAACAACAACAACAACCAATAACAGAGTGTTTTCCCACCCAATAAGTAATTTTTTTCCCCTTTGGTGCAGTTACAACTGGCAGGGGGTGCTGTTGGCTCTGGGTAGGGCAGAGAGGCTGCAGTGACTCCCCCACAACTTTAGGACATGCTCTGACATGAGCCAGCAACCTCTTCAAGTGGTGGTGGGAGCTCAGGCAAAAAGAAAGATGGGAGTTATTTGAAGAAAATCACTTAACAGCATACCCTGTTAAGAAACCGTTCATTTATTCAGTACTGGAAGCATGCTGGAGGTGTCCCTTTCCATAAGCATGTTTGTTTAGGCATTGCTCCCTTGGGTTTACATACATTGTAATATTTAAAGAATTCCCCAAATCACGCCCAAAGTCTGTCCCCCTTGGTATGTAATCAGTACATAAACCCAGAATTTTTTTTTTTTTTTTTTTTTTTTGGTCCTTTATGTTTTCATGGAGCAAGATTGTTATCTGCCGTTCATTGTTCAGAACTGCAGCATTTGTTTGGGGGTTTTGGTGTGTTTTATATCTCAGGAAAATCAATAACAGTCTAAACAGTAATTAAAACAAAGTCTAGGGTTTTTCTCCCTATTGTAATTTCCCTTTCATTCATCGTTAACTATATAAAGCTAAATTAATTTCTGTCCTGCTTCTTTGTGATGTCCAAATCACAAACATTTTTCTAAACCCCCTTCTGTCAAAACTGTTCAACACAAGGCAATGCAGAGATTGCAGTGTCACTTGTGAAAGATTATGGTCACACCACTATGACAATTTTCCTGAACTAAGTGATTGACTTGCCTAATTAGTTCAGACACAGCAGCACAGTAAGGTGCCTATTGCCAGTGTCTCTGGACCCAAATACACTGAGATCAGACTTGCAAAATGCCTTCAGAATCATCCATCATCCCCCAAAATCCTGAAAAACTGGGGGGAGCTTTAACACTTACAGAGTGACTTCAAGGCTTGGAAATCTGCACTATGCTGGGAGATTGAGAAATCCCTTTGATTCAGCTCATTGGAGGGAGAGCATGAAGCATCACAGTCTGAAACAAAAATATTTTTGCATTTGGTTGAAAATTATGCAAAAAATTAGAAAAAGTTACAAAACTTTTGCATTTAGGTAAAATTATCTCAAAATTAGGGTCGAGGTAGAGGTAAGAGGGAGCCAATGGGAGAAGAAGTGCCTTGTCTAAGTCAGTCTTCAGCTGAATCTAATATAGGCCAGAGGAACTTTGCTTTTGCAATGCTTCTTTTTTCCCTCTGTCTATAAAAAGAATCTGTCTCAGGACTAGGTATCTAGAACCAAGAGACAAAAATCCTGCTCACAAGATACATTTTAAAACTATGTGGATCACTTGGAAATGGAACAATTTGCAAAAGGGAAGGGAATGGCTTTTTACACCATTTGCCATCCTTAGATCAAAATGGGGTAATTTAAAAAAAAATTTCTCAATCTGAGCCTGGAATAGGAATATTAGCTAGGATGTCTTGGATGGCAATACATAGGTGTGACATTACAGTCAAAAAAAAAAAAAAATCTGTCCATAAAGGATGAGGCAAAAGCAGAGTTTAATCAAATATCATGAAAATAAATTCTAAGTCACTAGAGATATGCCAATAAAGATGTCACAGGAGCTAAATCCTAACCAAATGATAGGCTTAGTGTCTTTCTGGAAAAAAAAAAAAAAAGAAAATTTATAGCTTATATTTTCAGTTAAGCTTCTTTTTTGGATTTGCAGTCAATTTATATGTCTGTTTGCAACACCCTGGAATATAGAAGGAAAAATTGCCTGCCTGAGTGTTCATTTCTGTTTGGAAAAGCTGGTAATGCTTCCTGTTCAATAGCAATTCACTGTTTCAACTGAATGCAAATGCTACACCAGGAACAGGCTGGTAAAATCTGTCAGGAGCTGAACTCCATAAGTTGTCACCTTCCCTGAATGCATTTTTCTTCAAAGAGGCAGCAAGACACCTCATGAAAGTGCCTGTACAACCACAAGGAAAATGGTGTAGGAGCTGAGTTAGCTGGCAATAGATTTAACCCCCTACTGTGCTGGAAAATGATTTCTCAGGTGAAGATCACTTGTCAAATAAGTGTTCCGTTGTAATGTACAGGAGGTTCAGTAATTGCTCTTCAACCTCTCAGACAGAGGTCACTGGAACCAATAATCCAGCCCCAAAATATTATTGTGACTGAATACACCGTTTGTCAGCAGAGTGGTGTGTTAGCCTTTAACACTGGGGTTCACCTTCTACATGGGCTGAGGGCCTGCACTTCAGTACAAAATGATTGCTTGTTCTGACTTGGACACTGCTCCTTGTCTGGCACAGCTGCCCAGGAGAGCTGGCTGAGCATCTGGGATTCCCTCAGCCACAGCCAGAACTCCTCTGGAATAGTGCATGTGTGGTTAAACCAGGCACTGGTGTGAGTGAGCAGAAGGAAAAGGGGCCTAATGACTAAACAGAAAGCTTGAATTTCTTTGGATCTTTGGAGTTAAACTTTTTCAGACCTGCCAGGAGGAATTTCTACCTACCACAAAACACAGGAAAATGTAGCCTTTGGTACACTTTCAGAAATATTGCCTTATGCTGTTGCCACCAAGAGGCTGCAGCAGGGAAGAGCATTCATTCCGTGTAAATCAGAGCTGGGGCTTCAAGGGGGTCATCCATACACCAGGATTTTCCACATTATCTATGTCGTGGGACAGAAACACAAGATTGGTGCAAAAGGAATTCTAAATGTCACAATTATACACCAAGTGCAGGTATTTTTTAATTCAATGAGAAAACAAAACGGAAATTCAATATGTTTGTGTGCAGGTTTCCACACTGGTCCGTTCAGGAATGCCAAGAGGAAGGTGGAATTAGGAAGACTGTTCAGCAGATTCTTGTGGCAACAGCAACGGAGTACCAGTTACTTACTTCCCCTACACTGGCCTGGTGGAGTGAGGTGAGAAAAAGAAAAAAGAAAAAGTAAAAAAAGCAGAAGTTTAATAGCTGGAACAAAGTAAAATATAATTATTATTATAGTAAGGAAAAGGAGAGAAAGAAAGGCGTAAAACTCAAGAGAGGAATAAACACCACTCCCCACTGAGTGATGCCCAGCCCATTCTCAAGGTGGCTCATAGCCAAATTCCTCCAGTTTATATGCTGCTATGGAATATCCCTTTGGTCAGTTTGGTTGATCTGTCCCAGTTCTTTGTACACCTGCTCACTGACAGACCATGGGAAACCAGGAAATCCTTGATTTAGGGTAAGCACTACCTTGCAACAACCAAAGCATCAGTGTGTTATCAATGCTGTTCCCACTCTAAATCCAAACCCCAGCACTGCTCCAGGTCCTAGGAAGAAAACTCTCTCCATCCCAGCTGCAATGAGGACACAAATCCCTCTTGGTGTTGCTCTGTAATAGTAGGACGTGCTGCAGCCTCCCAGGGTATTTACTGGAGCTTAGTGAGCCACTGTGCCTCAGACTACAAACCCTGGAGTTTGAGTTATTTTAAGGGCCATACTGAGCAACGTTATTTTACCTTCTGGGCATCCATTCTCCAGCATTGCTCAGAATCTTGTTTTAATCCCTACAAAATAAATGTCCTCCTTTAGTTAAAATGATGAGCAAAAGGATTAAACACATTGATAAAAAAACCCTAGGTTTGGGACAAAAACGTGGCTGAGAGTCGTCAGAGCAATAAATGTTTATCTAAGCCTTCCTTTCTCGCAAGCATTTGCTAGCAAGGAATGCTGGAGCAGCCTCGAGAAGAGGAGCTTTGGGGTAACCTAATTATGGCCTTCCAGTACCTGAAGAGATCCTATAGGATATATGGAGAGAGACTGTTCACAGGGGCCTGGAGTGACAGGATAAGGGGGAATAATTTCAAACTGACAGAGAGTGGGTTTAGAATGGATATTGGGATGAAATTCTTCCCTGTGAGGCTGCCCAGAGAAGCTGTGGCTGCCCCATCCCTGGTTGGATGGGACTCTGAGCAACCTGGGATCGTGGAACGAGGTGATCTTTAAGGCCCTTTCTAGCCCAAACCATTCTATGATTCTCTGAAATCTGTGGATTTCTTTCCCATCTATCTCACCTATGCCAAATTTTACAGGCTGTTTTTCAATGGGCATTTCCCACAACCCTCCACTCCCTGCTTCACATCATTTTTGGAAAACGGTGCTCGAGCTCAGGGGTAGCATTTAGACAACACGGATTCTCCCCATGGATCAATCAGAAAGCTAAAAGAGGATGTGGAATTTATTGGAGAGAAAGGAATTTTGTAATGCCTTTCCAAGTTATAAATCTAAGAGGGAGAAAGCTTTTTTTAAGTCACTTTTGAAGGAGTCTCAGACTTTATGGCCCCCATGTCTTCATATTGAGAATTGGAACCTGTGACGGTTCTCTTGAATTTGTGAGTAGAACAAGGAGGCTGGCATTTTGCCAGATCTCAGCTGCACAGGTCAAGAATATATATTTGGTGTTGTTCTGAAGGATTCTTTTTCCAGCCTGTGGACTGCCTTATTAATGTGATGGATGCAGTGCGAGACTTGTGGAGGAGGGAATGTGAGAGAGCTGCCAGCACTCTCTTCTGAGGCATTTGGGTAATTTGGGAGCTGCTGCTATGACTGATGGACCTGCCATGCCCTGGAATAACATTTTTCTTGTTATTCACTAGCAAGACCACTGACATCTCTTAGTCTCTACAGTGGCTGCCATTTAAGGTCTGCATTTCCTACAGTTGCCACAAGTTCCACTGAGTGGCATCTGACTCGGATCAAGCTTTATCCAAGGGGCATATTACGTAGGGAGAACGTGTTTACCAAGCTTTAGTCCATTTTGTGAAAGCAGAGGGACAACTGTTTGCTTAAAGTAGTGTTTTGAAAGATCACTGTAGGAATGGGACACTGGAATTCAATGGGACTTGTGTGTAAGATTCCCTGTAAGTTCCTTTGAAATCCAAACTCAAGGATTGGCAGGAGGTGATAGGATTCTGTTTATTATAATCCAAATTTTAGTGGCATTTTAGATTTTTTAGATTTTTTTTTTGATCACTGGAAAGGCCCATGGTCAGTGCAAAAGCAAGCACAGGCTTCACTGCCACAAGGAGCCTTTTCCACTTAATAAACTAAGCCTGTGCCCAAGAGCTTTCCCAATAGAAATATTTGTTTCAATGGGGCTTTGTTTTAAGACTTCTGGGCAAATCTGCAAAATAGGAATATTGTTTAATTTAAGGAGGTGTCATAAGGCTTATTTAATGTAGAACAGACCTTCTGTGTTAGAAAAAAACTGTAGAAGAATTCTACTTTTGAAGTTTGTTTTCTATATGATGCAATAATTCTGTACTGAATTATTCATGTCAAAGTGTGTTGAGTCCTGTCACTCTGTGTCAGAAAATTTCCACGGTGGACAACAAACAGTCAACTGATCTGTACATGGTTGGTTTTTTATGAGCTATTTGCTGTATATTTGAGATGCAATATTAAAGTGGCTCTAAACCTCTAGGTGTGAAGTATTCTGGCTTATAACAGGATTCCTCACTGATGTAATTTGTCACTGCAATGGTAACATTTACCAGTTTTACAAATTGTGTGGATTTTTATAACAATTGGTATTAATGCTAATGCACAATGAATAAATCACATATTTAAAGACAATTCTCCCACAGATGTTCTAGGATTAGATGAAAGTGCTTAAATGCCAATGCCAAGATGATAAAATCAGTAATTTCAGTTTTGCGGATGAGAATTCTCTGCTCCAAGAGCACCGGAAAGCTTTCACTTCAATTTTCCTTCCTTACTTGAGAACCCAGTGTTGTAAGACTGAATTTGCTTGTCCTGAAAAATCTTCCTCTATCTTTTCTTCTTTCCATCTGTTATCAACTGGTTTAAACACAGGAGGGCAAAGAAAACTAAGCCTCTGTAAATAAAATGGTTCAAGCCCAGAAAGGTTTGAAATATACCCAAAAACACGATTAAAACCAAACGAGATTAGATGTTGGTGCCAAAAACTATTGGAAAGAAGAAAATAAAAGAGAAAAGGAAGGAGAGAAATGTGGAGGGGGCGGCGGGGGACGACAGGGAGAGAGTGAGAGGTGTTAAGTAGAAACACATCATCTGTCCAGTGGTCCCAACGATGTCTCATTGTTCTACTCCTGGCAGCTGATAGCCCTGAGGCTGTGGTGTCCACCCTGGAGGTCTAAGCTTGATCCCTCTGTGAATGTAATTTTGTCTTCATCAACAGGCAGTGAGCCGTTCAGGGCCCCACTCAGGGTTTTGGTGGTCTTCTCTTCAGCATAATAGGCAAAGGTTTTTCATGAAGATGTTTAAACCATAAATTATAACATTCAGTCTCTGACAGTCTTTCTGGCTTCTGGCTCTCCTTCAGCAGCATGGCTGATTAACTTCGAAGGTCAAGCCCCATTTTGGACAGATGAGAAGCTGATTTTTCAAACCCTTGTTGTTAAAAAGCTCACAGCAAAGGAAAAAATGGCCAGATTTGGGATTGGAAGGCAGGGCCAGCCCTATACCTGTGCTACAAGACAACAGAGTACTGTCAACACACCACCCTTCAGCTTCATTCACTCTGCTCTTGAAACATTGTGGTGCTTTTGATTAATATTTTTTTTTTCTCTCAAGAACAATATTATTTCCGACTCAATAGTCCCTTGTACTCACACAACGTCCTGGTGGGAATGGTGCTTTGTAATTTATGGGTGTGCTTCCCGAAATAATAACTAACTCAAAACTACATTCTGTTTTGCTTTATCTTTTTTAATTGGCATCTCAGAGGCTTTGCAGGAATCTGCATGCAGATTTTCCACTTTCTGTCGGGTTGTAATTTTTTTATTTGTTTTTACTGTTAGCAATGGCATGCAGAGAAAAGCACCCTCTTTGACAACAGCGCCTGCCTGAAGATTCTTAATTAAATTGTACTCAGCGTGGTGTAAAAATCCCAAGGTTTCGGAGGCACGAGGTGCACGGATAATGTGGCGTTTTATATGATGGCTTTGCATTTCCTCTTCCTTCCCCGTTACGTGCGGGATCCCATTCTGTCAGTGTCTAAGAGCCAGGATGCACAGCGGAGCTCTTGCACCAACCGCCCCCACACCAATGGGGCAGGGCCAGAAAAATCTCTTGGCTTTTTCCTGAGCACGGTCAGCTCTCATCACAACCACCACACGATGGTGATGTCGACTCGCAAAAGAGGGAAACGCACCGAGCCCAGCTCGAAATCACCTCCAGGACAGAGCCAGGTTGGAAACATCCCTGCTCTCAAATCTACTGGGCCAGCACAAAAAGGTTTCACTGACCTTCCCTGTCCGAGTGCATACTCTTCTTTGCACCACACTCAAAGGGCAACACGAACTCCTTTGACCTAAAAAACCTTTTCATTCTCACAGGGTCTGCTAAACAAACTTGAAAACATCTGGCAAAACCAGAGCTCACAAAAGTGCCAGCTGAGAAAGCTCTTGCTGCTTACAATTTCAGCTGCACCCATCAAACCAAGAGCACACCCCTTGCTCTGGGCACTTTCCTTCTCAGCTCTAGGTACCATCCAAACCTTCAGCCTCACAGAGCCAAGATTCAAACAGAATGGCACCAGGGACTGCTCAAACACCAAAGCCACAAGAACAAAAAGCTCAACAGCTGTGTCTGCATTCCCACTGACAGTTCAACA
Organism: Brachypodius melanocephalos; assembly: GCA_013398615.1. Taxonomy (NCBI): domain Eukaryota; kingdom Metazoa; phylum Chordata; class Aves; order Passeriformes; family Pycnonotidae; genus Brachypodius; species Brachypodius melanocephalos. Next base: position 1,295,747 of record VZSR01000680.1, read on the forward strand.
GCTCTAACCCAGAGAACTGCCTATTGGGAAAAGCTTTTAAATTCACTGAGACCACCCAAAGTGCCCATCCAAACCTGCTTTCTTTGCCAAAGAGAAGAACAAAAAGCCCATCTCAAAAGAAATGAGATTGGGAGGTATTTTCTAGTAGGTATTTATAGTATACCAGTAAAACTGCTTCTACCCTGTGCATCACATTTTTACAGGGAAAACCTGCAATGTTATTTTCAAAATTGTTACAGCAAAAGAGGTGTCATAGCTGTGTGCCAGGATAACCAAAGAACTGACACAACCTGTCACAATCCTGTCAAATCTGCCATCAGACCCGTGTCTCCATGTTGCAACACAGATGGATTCACTGCATCTGTGTCTGTATTACCCAAACACCCTTTTTCTAATGAAGATCTCTCTGTTCTTCCATTTTCCTGTTTTTAGAGTACAAATGCCTGTCCTGTCTTTGCTGCACCAGTCCTTCAGGGTTTGCAGAGTCCCACTTGCCACCATGTGCCCTGGAAAATGTTGTGTCTGCTAAAGCAAATACCTGAGAGAAATAGCTGGAGTGGGATAAAGATGCTCAGGGTGTGTCAACATGAAATATCCTTTTCCCACTACAAATGGATTATTATGAAACTAAGAACACCAATTTCCCCTTTACAAGTTGTCCTTAAGACAGGGGATAGGAGAATGAAAACCTCTTCTAGGAATGTGACAGAATGGGTGGATTTTTATTTTTTAAAATCTTTTGACACAACACCAAAGCAAATGGTGACAGATGTCACCATAGTAACTAAACCTTGGTCAGTGAAAGACTTTTCAAGAAGTGGTGATTATGTCCTTCATGTAGCAGAGAATAAAACCCTCATTATATTCAACCTTTGAATACTTTAATTTGCACTTTGCTTTAAGGGAAAAGGCAAAATTAAGAGAGAAAACAATGGGTAGAATGGCATTTGTTCTCTGGAGTGGATGGTGGAGTACAATAACCTTGTTACCATGCTTCCACCTCAGAAAAAAAGCAAAGGTAAAATATTTCCTGATGCATTTTGAAGGTTATAAAAGATGAATTACTGATGGTAGTAACACTCTTTCTTCCTTTTAGCCCTCTAATCCCAAATTTAGTCCTTCTGAAAGCAGCAAAACATTGAAAAATCCTTTAAAATCAACAGGTGGCTAAGCTTTCTCCACAGCACATGAACCAAAGAACAAGAGAATTCTTTTCCAAGGAGCCCAGGGCTGGGAGGGTGTCTCCCTGCCAGGACATGGCACAAAGTCTAGGTGGGAGTCTGAAGGACCCTGAGGCTTTGGGAAACTCGCTGGAAAGCTGAGGCTATGACGGGTTTTGGGATAACAACATCTCAGGCTGATGGTGCTACAGCCCCTGAGAGGCTGATCCATTTTCCAAAACAGCTGGACTTGCATGCTACCAAAAATGTCAAAAAGGAATCAATAACACACTCCTGTTGCTGCCTGATGAATGAAAATTTTGGTAACAAGCTGTTTGCTATGAGATTTTTAGGATCTGGAGGATCTCTATACATTCTTGTTCTGCAGCAGAATGAAACTTTTGGTTGATGCAGTTGTCTTCACCCACAGCTCAGTCAAACAGGTCATCTAAGGCCATGCAGGACATCTGTCACTCCTCTGTACTGCAGATGTGATATATAAAAATGTATATATTTTATATACATATGTGTGTCTATTTCTCCACAGATGGAAAGTAGAGCATCTGTGGGACCAGCTGTAATGAAGTTTCTCTCTTTGTTAGTAAAAACAATGTGATTTTGACAGAAATCAGGGGAATCCTATGAAGTCAGTACTTTGATGTCATTTTCTTTGAGTTTTTATGCCATTTGTGGGAAAGGCACCAGAAATAGCTCTGTTTGTACCGGGAGGCCAAAGAGCTCTGCAAACCTTTTGATCTTATCAACAGATAGAAAAAGCTGTATTATCCCATGGCATTTCAAAGAATGAGCAGGAAGAAGTCAATTGAGGTGACAGTTAGGACTGTGACAATAGGTTTCATCATCATCACCAGCAGCAGCACTTTTATTGTTCTGTATGCATATAAACCTGGATACATGTTTTGACCTAATTTTACTCATTTTATTGGATAAAGTCTGTACTGGCACAACAAAACCAGAATGTTTAGGTGCACAGTAAGTCCATAGCAAGAGGAAAGCTGGGTAAAGTGGATTGAACATGTTTCCTTACCTGCCCATCAACCCTTTTGCCATACATTTGCATAGAAGACCACAGCTGTCAATACATCAAATGGCTTGAAGAACAGATATATATCAGAAATACCTGGGGAAATTATTTGGCTGACATCCTTGAGACATCAAGGAAACCAGCACAGCTGTTGTGGATGCTGAAAACATGCAGAAGTGAGAATCTGACTTAGCTCCTACTTCCTAGAAATTACTACCAAAAAGCCATCTGTCTGTCTGTCCTGTAGAACTGCTCTGGTTGGTGGTGACATCAGCCAGGATGTCATTCCCTTGTTCACAATGACTGATCACTGTCATAGTCACTGACACTC
>VZSR01000680.1:1298382-1368179 GCA_013398615.1 Brachypodius melanocephalos
CAGACATCTGAGCAGAAAAGAATTATAACAGAAATACTTGGACAGTTTTCAATGGAAAAACCCTTTCTCCTTCCCAAAAGTCAGAGAAGTATTGTAACTTGGCCTAACCTAGATATATTGACAGGAGAAAATGCCAAACAGTTACTGTAGAAAAAATACTGTTATATCATCAGATTTGGACACTGCTCAGGAGACAGATGGTTGAGAGTGGTGTTCAGTGATCAATTGCCAGCAGAAGACTAGCAGGGTTGCCAGGAAGATTAGATACTAAGTCTCAAAGGGATCAGCATCATCCTTTATCACATTCTTGTACAAAAACTTGGGGGGAAAACAGGATCAGAAGCTACAGAAGATTCACAATCACAGCAGTACTTCTCCCACAAAAGCTCCTGAGGAATTAATCAAAACTGAAGAAAGAATGTGGCACTAAGTGCTATGATCCAGTTGACAAGGTGTTGATCAGTCAAAGGTTGGACTTGATCTCAGAGGCTTTTTTCCAACCTTTCAAAGCACAGAGTTTTTTTTATTGTGGATTTCTTTTCTCTGATTGCTGGTGGGACTTTTGAGCACCAAAGCAATGGTAAAGAGAATGAAGTGAGCAATACCTACTCACGCCAGCACTTCCAGCCTTTTGAGGCAGAAAAATCCACTTTTTGTGTGTTTATAGAAACTCATTTCTAAAATAACATCAGCTAATGATTTTACTTGGTAAATATGCTGATTTTTTCCATTCTTCTAGTCGTTTCCTGGCAGAGTAATCAACAACCATTTCTTCAGGACTGTATTTAAAGGCTGTTTACTGAGCAGCCCAGAAGAGGGGGTTTCTCACCTGTTTTTTGACTGGAAAATAGAAGCGATCTCCAAACTAGCTGATTCACGATTTCAGCAGCACTGATACTCTGATTTTTAGATCAGAGATTTTTAAATACTCTGATTTAACTAGATCTGTTATACTGTAATTATCCAACTGCATTGTGGATTTACTTTAAAAGCTATGATTAGATAAATACCTTTGAAAAAATCAATTCATCAATTGAAGTAGGAGTAGTGAAGTCAATATTTTGTTACTGACTTTTTTTACCCCCTAGGAGGGACATGAAAGTCACCCAGCAGTCACGTCATGTGCTAAGCAGCTGTGTCCACCTCCCTGTTTGAGCACACAAGCATGGCAAATGCCACTCCACACAAATCAGATCTGTTGAATCAACATGGAGCTGCTGTGGGAAAGAGGAGAAGGAATTGTATACCTTCAGCTGGGAAAAACATCCAATTTCAAGTTGTCTAATGATATGCTTCCATTTTTGTCACAGCCAAGTGTCCTTGGCTGCTTTGCATGTAAGCTGCTTTCCTCACCAGTAGGAATTAATTTGATGCTTCTCGTGGCTTGTGCCTACACAAAAAATACGCTCAACATTTCAATGCCTGTTAAAATGTGTCTGAAATTCGATTTAAAAATAGCAATTGTAGTTAAACAAAACTTTGAATTAGAACTCAAATGAGAGAAAAAAACCCAGAGTAATCATTTTGGTAAGGAATAGAATACATTTGTTTACTCTGCTGCTGCTCCCTTTAGCTTCAATTAGCTTTCATTCCAAAGCATTTTATACAATTCCATATGAATGGCAATAATCCATGTTAAAAGGTCTCAGCTACTCACATGAAATTTCAGATATTCAGTTGCAGTCCCAGTTGCAATGGCAGTGCGAGGCAAACCTACTCTGCAGTTCCTCAGCAGATTAGCTTGGACTTTCCTACTCTTTCCTTTCGTTTTTCATTTGCAAGCTCGGGACAGTCCAGTTTTCATTCCTTTATCCCTGGAAGACTCCCAGCTCAGGAGCCCTTAGTAATTTAGGGACCAATTTATTTATACCATTTAACATCTTTCATGTTGAAAGGTCCCAAAGCACACAGAAGGCAGGACTGTCACAACTGACCACAGAGCTCAGCCCTGCGGGTAATCCTGGGCCAGCTGAGACGAGCCAGTAGGGGCACAAATAGAAACAAAAGTGCATCTGTGCAGAGCCCTGTGCACAATTCCTTAGTCCTGAAAAGCAGCAGGACTGTGACATGTGTGCAGCAGAAATGTGACTTTAATGAATGTCACCAGATACATCTTTAACAGAGTTCAAGTACAGGAGGAGACTCTGTAAAGTCATAGGGGCCACAGTGGTTTGGTTCACACCTGACTTCTTAATGCCCTGAGGAATGTTTAAGGAGCACAAACCACAGGAGCTTTATTTCATGTCTCTTCAGAAGATTTGGGACTCCTGAATAACAACATAGCTCTTTGTGCAGAAATGTGACAGCATGCTAGAACTGCAGACAGAAAATTTCAGCTTATTCATTCCTCATAAAAAAACCAGGTCACACAGTCTGTGATAAGATCTGGCACAGCTTAATTGCAAGGAGGCAGCTCTATTTATGCTGCTTGAGGCTCTAGGCCTTTTAAGCAAGCTTCATGTGTCAAAGATTCTTTGAACATTCCTTGCTGTAAAGAGAAGAAATACATACTTGGTATTCATGGTGTAACTCTGCATGATAATATTGCTTTCCATGCAAATGTAACTCATATTGCTTCCATATACCTTAATGCTGGTTTATTAAAAGAATGTAACTGCCCTCATGTTACCCGTTCTTTACGTGTTGCAATGCACTATTTCATGTGGATTGGTTATATTCAAAAGTAACCAAGTGATTACTTCACCTCCTTTACTATTATTCATGCATTTCACACCCTGTAAGACTTGATCTGAGACATGTTTATTAAAAGTGACAACTGAGTTCACAGGAACTTGAGCACAATGAAGACGTTATCCACCTTTCTCAGAAGTTCTGATCAGATGAGGCTGCTTCTCACAGGATTTTATAATTTGGAAAGTCATTATTACACAAATGCATCCCTGGAAATATTGATAACAAAATTGGTCGAAAAGAATCAATATTTTTAAATGGGGTATTTTAAAGCCCTTTTCAGTCTACAGATTTTGAAAGGAAGTAATTTTGTGTGTCCGTCACAGTTTGCAAAAATTTTTATGTGAAACAGTCTTTTGTCTTCCATCTAATATTCCCTCTCTCATATGCTATTTATCTCTCCATGTATCCTTTCCCAATCTTAGCACACTGCTAAACAAAGGGAAAAAATAAAGGGAGAAAAAAAGTGCAGAAAGCAGGTTTTTAAAGGAAAGCAATGATGAAAAAAAGGCACATTATTCTCCTCTTCTGCTACAGAAAAGGCAGAAAATGGAGATGAAAAAGAGATAAACCACTTCTTTATAAAAGCTCTTTAAATAATAATTTGCACATTAATGGTAATTAATTAATGGCATTAGTTCCTCCCAGGACCACCACTGCCTTATGGGCACACTATCATTCATCTCAGCATTAGAGTTGCCCTTCTCCCCCATTCCCAGTGGTTGGGGAGGCACATTAGGGGTTGGTGGCACTTTCAGCTGAGGGACACGTAAAGCCATGAAGCTGGGAGTGCATGTCCTTCACCTGCTGCCCTGTTTTCCCACCAGTGACAGCACCAGCAGCTCTGTGGCCAAAGAGATTCCTGCCCAAACATCAGCTTTTAAGGTACAAAGGCAATCACAGCAGAGAGGAATTACTGCATCCAGGGACAGGCTGTGGTTGGAGCAGATGGGACTGGCTCTCGAGCAAACCATCAAATCATTTTAACTAGAATATTCAGCTGAACTTTTCCAGATCTCTGGGTGAGACTTGAACCACTGCTGTATTAGTGATGCTTTAAAACCTGATCTACAGCTGTTGTCACTAATGAGGTCCTGGCAAAAACTTGTGTCCAGTGTGCTAAGGGTACAGCTTACGAAGCTTATTCTACAACTGACTTTCCTTCAGGGGAAGGTTTTCAACACTGACTGTGGCTAGTTTTTAAACTATTTATCTAGAAAAGAATGGTCAGGTGTATTAAGGGTGGTTAGGTGCCAAGCACCTCATGAACAATGAAGCAAGTGCAAACTGGTTATGTAGGTCATTATCAGCTCCTACTTTTCTCCTATAAACTCTCCAGCTTCAGTCATGTTTAGTACTGTGGCCTAAACAGCCTTCATTCCCTCTCTGCAACCAATTCCTTCTTACCGAAAGGAGAATCAGTCCCCATGTCCCCTCCTGATCTTTATTTGAAGATGGTATGTCATGGTGAGGCTTGGCTTCTGTAAATGTTAATTCATGGCATGATGAAACTTCAAAGCATCCTGCATTTCCTATCATGTTAGAAAAAGATGATTGCCTGAGTGATGGACTTGTCAGCTGTTGTCACTGTGATGGTGCTCTTCCCACACTTACTTCTACTCAAGCCAGCTCTGCCGAGTATTGCTGACTAACTCTTCCATAGGCGACTCAGAAGAACTCATCCTGGTTCAATATTTTAGGGTATCAATGTTGTTATTAATGTTGATGCAATGCAAGAATACTCTCTCCATTCTCCATATGCTCAGTTAGAAGAAATGTTATTGCTACAAATGACATTTCCGTGCCAAGTCACAAAACCGTTGTTTTTTTTCTCATGCCACTGCTGTTCATTTTTGCCTTCCAAGTAACTGTTCACACTGCAGAAGATGAAGTGAATCCGTCTGTGTGTTGCAAGAAACAGGCCCATGTGTGTGGTGGAGGTCAGCTGTAGGCATGATGTGAAACCATGGGAGTCGAGAGGAGCAGTGAAAAGCAGCAGCCACTGTGCTGTCTCAGTGATGGCAGACATTAAATTTGATGTATGGCCAAATGCTTATCCTGACATTTTTTTGGGAGGAAGTGCCAATGACTGTTGGAGATGTTGTCAGAAATGCAGAATGGTCCATTCAACTGAATGCTGGGAATATTTCATTACTTGCTGTAAATATAGGAATAAAGGGAGTGTTAGAGAAGGGAAATGTGATGATGTACCAAAATGAGCAAAAGGGTGAGGCAGACCCACACTTGTGCTAGCTTGCAGGATTCTAAATTTCATACCAACTAAATCCATTTTTTCTTCTCCCTTATGTAGATTGAAGTTTACTTTTCACTCAGTAGGGCTGTAGCTGAAATCTTTTTTACCTCCTCACCTTCTCTATTCCTCATTTTCTCCACTGAGTTGAGTCAAGCAGTGTGGTGATCACTTACAGTCCCTTTGTCACCCAAGTGTTGCATTTGATTTGGCTTTTGCCTTGGGGAGCTTACTGAGCCTATGGCCAGACTCGCTGCTCTGACATCTTTGTTTTTGCCATTGAAGAGCTGGACCAAATGATTTCTAGTCCACTCTTCCTCTACACAGTACAAAGTAACATTCACAAGCTCAACAGAGAGCTATGTCCCACCAGCCAGCTCCAACACTTTCACCCACAGCCTGAGCACCCTCACAGAGCAGCCAAAAATTGGAAAATGTTTGAGGGAAAAATGAGAATGTGAAATCTCCCAGATACCTATGAGCAGTCAAAATGCAATGAAACAGATTTACCCTTGGAGGATGTGTTTTTTAGATAATCTACAGGCTTTGAATGTTGATTGGCTTGGTGCTTCTCACAGTGCTCGTGTTCATTCCTTCTCATGGGTAGAGATACAGGAAAATTCAGGCAAGAAATCTGATGCATTAGATGCAATCACAGCCAAGCTAGCATGCCATTCATACCTTTCCATGTCCTGGGGATACTTTTCCTATGATGACGTATCATCATTCCGTGGGATGGAGGCAAGCTGCCCATTCAGAAATCATCTGAATTTCAGCCAAGGCAGTAAACTTTAATTATTCATGAATGCCTCTTACTAGACTTACTTTTTGCCTCTTTTATTTTCTTAAAAAGAGAAGTGGATAAAATCTCTTTGTTTTCTTCAGCACTCTAACTTTGGACAGCTGGAAATTTCCAGTATAAATCAGCAATAATTAATGCAAGTCACAGACTAGATAGATAATCATGTGGAATTTATCTGGTACATATAGGTGTCTATTGTCAGGGTGCCTTTGTGCTTTATATAGGAGTTTTCAGAATGTGCTTGGTCAGCAATAATGAACAGAAAAGTCAGTCTGAAAAGAAAAAGGCATTTCTAGAATTATTTTTTTTAAATAAAAGAAAAAACTGCATATATTGCATGCAGATCACTCCTAAAACAGATGTAACAACTTATTTTTAATGCAACTCTTCTGAAATGCACTGGGCCTACCCACAATTATATATTTCAATTTACAAATTAATGACATGGGAATTTATCATCAAGAAGAGGGATTTGTTATAACCATTATTTCTGTGACCCAAACCAAGGAATTTAATATTTTTATTATAAGTCACAGTCTCTATTAGTGTATTTTCTAGGTGTGTTGTAGCTCAGAGTGGCAGCCAAATTAATACTGGTTTGGATCAGAGACTGCAGTTTAAAAACCTTCAGAATATGTGTATTGGTGAGTATGTGCATAAAGGCATCCCTATCCATGCTGCCAAATTAAGGCCTATCAGAGCTGCTATTCCTCAGCTGTTACATATTACTGTGAATATTTAATCTGATTAATTATTTCAATTTCATAGTGTGTTAAAGCTCCTCCCTTTTAAAACATATTGGCATTTTACATGGGAGACGTGCCTGTCTTTGGGTTGTCCCTGACAACCTGTCTACAATTCTTTCATTCTTTACTTCTTTTTGTGATTACAGTTGTTATTCCAGTTTTCACTCTTTACTCATTGCTTTAATTTCATGCTCATCATGTAGGTATTGTTGATACCTAATAGCATCATCACTGCTCTGTTGTAAATAGGGCAAGAAATATGAGACATCTTAAGGAATTTATAATTGAAAATAAGTTGGCAATCATAGTCACTGCATTGCATTCCAGAGTAATCCTCCCTGGCTCTCTCTTTTCCCTTCTGGCTTCCAAATATTTCACAAACTGAACTCAATTTAGAGCACTGGCTTTGTGGTTCATAGCTGCTCACCAAATCCCTTCTGCAGCTCTTGCAGCCTCATCTTTACTGGGTGTTGAAGTAAAGATTTGTACCTGGGTTTTACATTGCTACTTTCACAGAGACAAAAAAAAAAAAAAAAAAAAAAAAAGAAAAAAAGTGGTACCCAGGCCACATAATTTCCATTCCCTCCCTGGATATCCACCCTCTGATTTGATGTGCTGAGGAGAAGGGCAGCCTTGTCCCCCCAGGCCTCTCTACATCCCATGTGCTGGGCAGCAGCCTCACTGGCAGGACATCACCTCACTTATCTCAAAGACAAGGAGATTTGTTTCTTGTTTCTGCAAACTGATCTGATTCAGCCCAGGGCTGCAAAATCCGTATTAGATCCAATGAAAACAGCCAAGAGAGGAAAGAAAAGGTGAGGAATAATATTAAACTACACCACTGAGTTGCACTGAAATCATTAACATCACTGGTAGGTTTCAAGGCAGTTGTTCTGATGAGTTGCTCCTAAATCCTTGAATAGGAGGCTAGAATATGGAAAAAGAATTAACAACAAGGGACTAATGTGATGATTTACCTACTTGTAATAAAGTTTTCCAGAATGCAAGTTCAAGCCAAAGATACAAGTAGACAATAAAAGAAAAGATTGTGTAAAGTGTATGCCATTTCTTTTGGAGAGCTCATTGTATGAAACATGTATCTTTTATAATTTTAATTTAAAACAGGGAACAGTTCATCTCTGCAAGCAGATCAATATCAGTATTCCCATTCATGATTGTGGTTCTTCTTTGCTTTTCTCAGTTGTGTGGGGGGGTTTGTTTGTTTGTTTTGTTTTGTTTTGTTTTTTAATAATCTAATGATAAACAGCTTAGATGAAGATTTCGTTGACCGAGGAGAGTTTGGAGGACCCCTGCATGAAGTGATGTAGGTCTCTTAAAATATGTATATCCTGTTTCTTTCATCTGCAAATGTGTCTGAAAGAGGGCTGCCTCAGAGGATGTCTGTGAATAAAGTGAAAAGCAAAACCTGGCACACGTAAAGAACAAGTGTGGCAAGGAGTCAGGATTGTCACCTGCCATATGGGCATGCCAAGTAAAGAAATGCAGCAAAGTGTTTCTGCCTTCTTTGCTGTGGGCGAGGCTTAGGACAAATACCTTAATTGGCTTCTCTTCTGTTGCATTTGAGTTTTCAAGCATGAAGATTTATTTCTGTATTTATTTATTTGTGTTAGAAAATTATTTCTGAAGCCTGCTGCCCTCACTGTTTACTTGTCTCCTTCTTTAAGAGAGAGAAAAGCAGGTAAATATGGAGCAAATTCTTATTTTACTGTGATATCATTGGAATTTCCACCCTGGCTGCAGATGGCTTAAGGTCTTGCAGCCTAATTTTTGGCAGCAAGAGAATGCATCAAAAGACCTCTTTTTTCACATCTACAGCTAATACTTCAATAATCTAAGCAGCTTCTCCCATGTAATTTTGGGGGTTTTTTGGTTTGTGATGAGCATCATATCCTCAGACTAGCAGAAGGAAAAAAACTAGCAAACCATCCTGTATATTCTACACAAATCTTTCTGAGGCCAAAGAGATGTGAAGATTAGACACATGTTAGGAATCCCAGTCAGGAACCTGTCTTCATCTTGTGCCCAGGATTGCCTGAAAAGAAATTAAGTGGAACACCATAGCTGCTCTCTTCGACTTCATCTTTGCTTGGAATTGTAAATGCAAGCAAATATTTTGCAGTTCCAGTATTTTTGTAGTGACTTGTGTAGATTCCTGAAGAGGGAGGGGGTTTGATGAAGTAAAAGCCCCGCAGAATTTGAGGTGAGGGTTAAGGAATTACAAGTGATGGAACAAGGTGAGATCTCAGTTAATGCCACAGTACATGGAGGAAGCTCCAGGAGAGCTGAACCCCTCAATGCATCGTTTTACTGCCCAAAAGGGAAAGGCTCATGTTTATCAAATGAACACCATCCCCTTGGGCCCTGGACAAAGCCCTGTTGGGCTTACAGACATATTAGTAGCTAATCTTGGAACAAAGTTTGTATTTTTATACTAAGGTTTAATGAGTAGTTTATATTGGTGTGATGTTCTTGCTTGTGTGTTTTACAGGACCAAGGTGCAAAGCCTGCCCTTAGAAAGATGAAAAGGTCTCTAGTATTTGTACTCTTTCCCCTCAAATTATTGACCTCAATTAATGATCAGAAGTTTGTGCCAATAGACAGTAAATTGAACAAAATAAAAATTCTCTGGGTTGAGGCTTTTGCCTCTGATCTTGCTGGAGGACCTGAATACTCAGATAAAAGAGAAGAACAAAGGGTCAAAAGAAAACGTTTGGACAGGAGATCCTGGGTCCCAGCTAAAGAACAAGAGAGAGCAAGGAAATGAGGCAAGCATGGTTATAGGCTTTATTACTTTGTGTAGATCATATACTTCTTGGCCAGAGTCAGGAAAAGCACTAGTCTTGCAAGGTTCATGTGGCATTTTTGGGTATGTACCTGTGTGATTGCACACATATGTTTATGGCTATAATTAATCCAAAAAGGTAACTAAGCCAGACATAACTGTTGTGTGTCTGGGGCTGGAGTGTGTGTAGGTCACTGCTGTGCTGGACCTGGGCACTGATGCAAGTGTAGTAGTTCCCTCATTGGTCACCATTTTAGTGGTGGGATACCTCAAAAAAAGAGATTTTGTCTATCTATGAACTTTTTCAACTTCCAGTCAATGCATTTTGTAGAACTATTTGCTACTAGGTTGATTATCCATTTATCATCACAGGTCTCATCTGTTGGAGGTTGTTAGATCACTGTCAGGTCTGCTCAAGTGCTTATCTTTTGTGATGGAATGAGGACAGGCTTTCCAGTCCTCAAGTCACACATTTCATTCTTACACCTTATTTTGGCCTCTTTGAAATGTGATCACAGGCAGGTAAACTGCTGGCTTATAAATGGGAAAGTGGAAAGTTGAGACACCATGATCTTTGAGTCTTTTCATTTTTGCTGCTGTATTTAAAATACACAGACTTCAGGAAAAGACAAATTCAATGGCAAAAATTTTCAAAATATTGAAAATTTATATTTTCAATAGAAATTAGACTAGAAATACCCATGGTTCTTAGACTTGTGTCATACAATGCAGGTATGTTTTCCTAAGAAGATTTTTAGAAGTGCATAGGTTTTTTCCTACAAGGGCAAGGAGCTATCTTGGGTCTATTTAGTGCGTTAAAATTTCCTGGTCCTCCATAGCACTTTAGCTGAATGTTTTCAGGAAAGTTTAATCAAATTGGCTGCTTTTGGCATGAAAAGTCAGTTTTTTGAGTCATCTGTTCCTCACCAGGAAATGCAGCCTCCCTTACTCACTAGCTGCATAGGCAGCATAAGCATTACTCCAAATAGGGAGGCAGCTTAAGCTGAATGCTTGAGGAAGCTGGTGTGAATTTTCCTTTCTGGATATGGCTGCATGGAATGGTGCAGTGCTGTGAAAAAATACTCTTTTTTCAATGCAGAGTCCCACTGAAGTCAGTGGGTTTGTATTTGCAGACTGTTTGAAATATCAAGTCCACAGCTTTAGCTGTTAAAAACATGGATATTCACTATAGCCTAGGTTGAAGCAAGATTAATATTTTTATATGTGCACAATAATGCAGCTGGACTTCATTATTCTGAATTCTTCTACATGTACACATTTCTCTGTCAATGTGAACTACAACAGAAACCCACTGGAGCAACTGCAGAGCATGAAAATATTAGAAATACGTCAAACAATACATTTCTGTCCTAAAGCTCTAATACATTATGTGGTGTGTATTTGGAAAATGAGGTATTGTGATTTACAGCCTATCCTGCTTAAGTTAAATTGCTGTGACAAGGAAGAAAAGAACTGAGAATAAAGAATTAAAATTGGCTTTTCTGAAGTTCTTCTGAGCTGGAATGAGTATCAGCAATATGATACCTGGAGCAGGGAGCTGCCAGGATCTGCCTTACTGGAGTAGAGGAACTTCACAAAAAATCTCTCATGAATGTCACAAAAGTTGCATTTACTATTTTGGTACATTGTCATAATTGTGTCTTAGATGCAAAAATCTTATTTGTTCTCTCTATTTCCTCTGCAGAGTCACTGTGGTGGGAGTAGGATCAGGCACTCGTTAAATATTTTGTTCTGTGCTCTGTCTGTCTGCACTTCCCTCTCTCGTGCTCCCTTTAATCTTTCTAAGCGATTTTCTGGGGTGACTGAAATGATCCTTTGAAGCAACCAGCTTTGACGTTTCGAAAAAAGACTTGAAAAACAAAAAAATGCTCTAATTAAGGAAAACATCAGTTAAAGCTGAAGAAGAAATCTAAGATTTTGATCAGTTCTTTCATGTATGCCTGACAACTGCACAGCATTAGCAGAGGGGCTCATTAGAGGATGCTTACCCAAAGTCCAGATGAAGGAGCAGAAAGTGAGTGATATGCAAGGAGGAATAGTGAGTGATATGTGGAGGAAAATTAAATACTTGCATTCACAGGTTGTGATCTACTGCCCAAGTAGCTCAGGAAAAGACAACTTTTGTTTACAGTGGGGCTATTTAACTCTGTTTCAGAAGTGAAAATGGGCTCAGAAGGGTGTGTATGTTCTCCACTGATGGTTTCACTGAAAATCAAATCCTCTGAGTCCCAGTGCTTGCCCATGGGAGTGCTTAATTGTACCTGCGTGACTTAATGAATGTATGGCAAGATTGAGAAAGGTTTTTCAAGGCTATTTTCTTCTTTGTTCAAGTGTTTTGCTCTTCCCCAGTGTTATCCCAGTCGCAGGGGCTAACACTGATACCTTGATGCTCACAGTGTAGCAGGTTGAGGGAGTTCTGAGAGTACAAACTTCACCTTGAGTCTCCGTGTTTTGTGGCCACCTGCTGCAAAGTGCTGAATTTGGATGTTGTGAGAGCTGAGTCAGCCCTTCTGCACTCAGGATTCCCCCAGGTGATTGTTCCAGCTGTAATGCCATTGTGGATAAGCAGTTTCTTTTTATTATGAAAATTATGCACGTTGTAATGAGATTCTGGGAAGGGTCTCTGCAGGGCTGGGGAGGATATCAGGGGGCAGCAGTGCCTCAGCCACACAGCTCACAGAATCCATAACAGTATTGAGATACAGCTAAAAAATGAATAATTGTATCATGCCCACACAGCCCTTTGAAAAGAAAAAGCTGTTGAACTGGAATTATATAAATCACTTGCATTGTTTTACTCACTTTCCTTTTTTTTTTTTTTTTTTTTTGCTGAGTGAGGAATAATTTTCTACAGTGAGGTTGTGTGCTGCTGAGGCTTTTCACAGATACTTTCTTAATTAATTTAGTGGTTTTGGGTGAAAATGCTAGCAAGATGGGTGGAACTCACAGAAGCCCCTGGTTTCAGCCAATTTTGGATATGTCCACTTCCCAGAATGAATGGTCTTCATTTAGTTATAGGGTTTCTTGCTCTGGGCCTGTAGAAAGTTAATTAACTGCATTTTTAAAAATACAACCACAAGCCCTCCTACTGCAAAGCTGCACACCCACAGGAGGCACAGTGGATTAAATGAGCACAGAGGCAGAAGGTGACAGCACTTTGGTAGTCCCAGGAGTTTATTGCCTGCATTTATAATGTGCCTGTGCAGGAGAAATAAATTTCGGGAAGTGATGGAGTGAAGACTTTTCCTGCAAGATCCATAGGCTTTATCCTTCAGTGTCTGTTTGTCAGCAAACACCATCCCAGGGAACTGGGCAGCTTTTGCCTGCTTCAGGTGCTTCCCTTCAGAGGTTGCTGCCCTTGCCTGGCTCACACGTGGTTGTAACACACTCTGTAATGGACTGCAGAAGGAGCCTCCTCAGTGTAGAAAGACTCTTGACTCTTGGGGGAGCTTTGGTGGGTTCTGGTGTCTTCCTGCTCCTTCAAGGGTAGAAATTGCACTGCTGGGGCTGAGCAACAACCTTTTCCCCTGGGCAGAAAGATCTTTTTATGGACTGTGGTTTTCTCTGAGGACAACGGATGAGACAATTCCTGACTACTCTGGTCATCAGTGCTTGTGCAAGTGAAACAGCTTCTACCCACTTTGCAGTTATCATGGTGGTGCTCCAGAGATCTCCACGGTATAGCCGAGACGTGGATGCCCGTGTGGCAATTATTTTCTCTTGCACAAGTACAGCATAAGTTAAATAATGGCACTTTCTGGAAAAAAAAATGAGCTCTGGAGTACTGAAATCCTGAACTGCTAGCAGAACAAGGAAGAGACTGTTCTTTACTTCTTCAGTCATCAGGCTTTTGCTGGCAATTATTTTGGCAGGCATAGGACTCACACACACACAATGACTGACCATACATTTATGCAGCCTCCTGAAAAAATGAGGATTGTGCTGGTGTGTGATTGTGCAGCCCTATCTAATGCCCACCACGACAGAAAATAAGATCTAATAGAGTAAGTCTAGTTTTAGTTCTACAGCACACTCCCAGAACATTTACTGGCAGCAGATACGGTGATACCATTTTAAAGCTGACTCCTTTGATATCTTCCATGAGATCTGAAAAAGAAGCCTGTTCTCAAGAGATACTTGTTGGGGCTTTTTGGCTGAAGCATCTTCCCAATCTTTTGACAAATTCAATGTCTCAACACTTTGAATCTAACACCCACCACCCCTAAAATACTGTCAAAGCAAGTGGCTTTCTTTAGAAATGCCCTTTCTCCAAGTTTGGGATGCTGCAAATTCCTCTTCAGATGCATTAAGTCTAGCTTGTGGGAGGATCTGATGATGTCCTCTCTTTCTATCTTCATCTGTAGCATATCATTTGTTCCTGGCCTGTAGCCTTGATGGCTGATCCCTTCTGCACACACCCCTCTGGCCTGCCTATGGCTATTAATGAGGCTGGAAAGTGAATTTCTTGGTGCTGCTGCTGCTCCTGGGAGCTGCCACAAGCACAGGCTGGAAGGTCAAGCCATGTCACTGGATCATGGGGTGATCAGAGAGTAACAAATATTATTGCCACCTGCTGACTAAGAGTGACAGTTCTGTGTGACAGACAGTATGCATTCTGATCATCCTTGCTTTGTAGATTATCTCCCTGTAAGAGGAGAGTGGGTGGGTAAAGAGGTCTCTGAAAAAAGAGAGGATGCTCCTTCCCTTAGGGAGCAATTGAATCTGGCCAAGGGAGAGAGATATATGGATCCTGGGGTAAAGCAGAGGAAGCAGCAGCAGCAAAGCAGCAATTTGCAGCACAGTGGGGAAATGAAAGGCTGCTGAGCAAAGCTGTGAGCACACTCCAAGCTCTGCTTATGTAAGAGAAAATGTCTTAGAGAGCTGAGTGTGCATAGCTGCAACCCAGCAAAAAAACCTAAAAGACAGGTTAAGTGCAATGGTCTGCTTTTCTAGGACACAATGCACAGGGAGAGATTTGCTTATAAACCTCTTAAATTATCCCTCTGTCCAAGTGACCCCTAGACACTTGTCATCATCTGATCTAAAAAGTCAGCAAGTCAGGTTTTTGGTGTAGGGAAGACTAAATTTGAACACCTTCTAGCTTGTCTTTGAGGAGCTCCCTGTGAAAGAGAAGGTGAATGGATTTGTATAAAAGCTTGGTCTAGTGTGGAATGCAATCACACAATCTGGTGATTTTCATAAAATGAATTAGCAATCTGACCGGATCGACAATAATTTTTAATAGTAAATGACACTTTTTTCTCATGTTACCAAATTTTTTGGAAAATCGTGAGACTGAATCATCAGCTCACTATAAAGATAAGGTGCATTTCCATCCTCTGTGCCTGGTCTCTGCAGATCTGCTCTGAGGGCCTTGATCTTTGCACAGCAGTTGACACCTCCTCCATCACGGTATTGTACACCTCAGACACTGAGAATCTGCCTCCCCAAAATGTTCCTTCTCATTTTGCATTATTTTGGGGTAGGTAATGCTTTCCTCTGTCCTGAGGGGTAGAGGGCACTGGCAAGTGCCTGGAGAAGTGGTCACATTAAGTGTGTGAACCTTTCCTTGTATGGCTTTTCTCCTCTTCATTTCTATTCCACTGGCATCTCTTGGGGCACAAATTGTTTTGTGAGAAAGAATCATAGTAAAGGAAAAATAGGTGATTCCCACAGAAAAAAAAAAAAAAAACAAACCCAAAAACAAAAACAAAAAAACCAACAAAACAAACACATTAATAGTACACAGCTGAACTTGAAAAATGTTATACAAATCACTTTGAAACACTTCAGTGGATCTGTAGCTGTTCTAACCAGTCTTCCACACCATGGAATCTTCCCCTACATATTACTCATTAAACAAAGGTATTTATTAGAGCAGCATGGGGCATAGATAACATCTCTAGTGCAGAGGAAAGAAGCTCAAACGAGTCTTTAGAACACACCTTGTTTTTGTGTGAATGGCAGGTACAACATATGCCTGAGGCATAGGTGCAGAATTCCCAACATGGGAGCAGGTAGGAGCCAGCAAATGCCCTACATTTGCTCCCACCCACCTCATTCATCCCTGCCTGTTGCTCTTGGGATGCTTTTCTACCTCACTTTTCTTGGATGCTCCATGCAGCAAGCTTCCAGCTGCTCCTCGAGGGCAGCTTTTAAAATCAGTACTTTTCACTTCTTTCCTTGGGGGCTCTCAAGTGTCTCTGATTTTCAGGGGTCCACCCAAATGTACAAACACAAAAGCAGGTGGGTTTACATTCAGCATGTAGGAGGCTGCAGAGTCACTTGGAAGATGTTTCAATTGCAAAGCTAAAAGGAGGTTGAAAAACCCAGTTTAGATAAGAGCAGGAAGGTTGTAATTGTAATCTTGTATGTTTTGGTTGCTGGATAATGGTCATATTGGAGCAAAGCCCTCCTCCAAAGAAATCAAATTACACAGACAGCATTTCTGATGACACACAGGCCTTTCGTTCAGTTATTTGGACAGGTTGTTCATTTTTCTGTACTGACAAGCATTTTTCTCTTTTAAATTTCATCGAACTATCTGTCCTCAGGATATCAGCACAAAAACCCACCATAATGCAGGTACCTTGCTCCACAATGAAGGATGTTTCTCTCACACAGAGCTCTTCTTTGCAGATGTTTTGACCAGGAAGCTGAGTTGCTCATGATGGAAAATTGTCCTTCAATCAGGAATGCTACATTCCTATCTATATATGTACTTATCTGCATGGATATGAGTTAGCCTTTTGAAAATATAAAACTTACACACTTTGGCTCTTGATGGAGTATTAAGCTACCTACTGACATTCGGTTTTGTACGTCTTCCGAAGTCTTCAGCTGTTTCCTAAAGGAAGAAATGCTCATGAACAGCTGGAATTTTCTCAATCTTCCATTATTGCTCCTCTCCCTCACAGAGAGTTGTTCAAAGGTGTCTGTGCTGATGCTTCACTGCTTTATGGAGCCAGTAGAGCCCAGCAGCTTAAGCTCAAAAACCTAACCTTCAAATATATAAGATTTGTATTTGCTGTTGGAGAAAGGTCAGCTACAAGGTGCTGCTGCAAACAAGTGTTAGCCAAAGGATAAATGAGGTAGAACAGATCTGAACAGTTCTGGGCAGCCAGTAATTATGGGAGGAACATCTCTGGATACAATGAGAGATCAAACACTATTTTTTTTTTTTTAATTTGGAAAAAGTAGTGGCTGTTCAAAGACAAATAGGATATGCTGTTGAAGTCTTGGAGAAATTTCATATCTTTTATGGTAATTTTTTGAAAGAATTGTTTCAACAAACAGCAAATATGTAAAGATTTATGATTTTATTGCTTTTAGTCTAGCATCAGAGTCATAATGTTATTTAAGGTCATTTTGGTGAATGGATTTTAAAGATGATATTATCATTCCCTACACCATTACTAGTGTGCTGCTATTAATATTTAAAATCTACTATATGGGGCTACTGTAAGTTTGTTCTTCAGGGTATTAAAAACAGTACTCAAAAAAGAAAACAGACTCCCTTAAGGAAGAGCCTCAGCAGCAATAAACAAATTGTTCAAAAAATATAAAACATAAAATATTAAAATTAAAGTATTTTTGTAGAAAATCCCTGCAAATGATACCTGTGGGGTCTTTAGCTGAAGAGACCATTAGGACTTAAACTTTTAATGATATAAGGTGTAAGAATCCCTTTTTGCAATCAGAGAAATGCACCCAACACTGGCATGAAACGTGGCAACCCCTTAGTAGCAAGGCCAACAGCAGTCCAAATTTATTAATCACTTAAAATCTTAGAAAAATGCCCAGAGAAACCTTATAACCAATTCCCTGGACCTGAGTAAGTGACTGATTTGGAAGGGCTTGACAAGAAACTACCTGCATCAGTATACGCAGCAGAGCACTGCAGAAACAGCTTTTACCTCCTGCAAGACTTCAAAATTCAAATTATTACCTTTTGTTTGTTTTGATTTGGTTTCTTTTGTTGGTTTTTGTTCGGTTGGTTGGTTTTGGTTTGTTCGCTTGTTTTTGTTAGAGCTGCTCTGCTTTTAAGGAGTTCATGAGGAAGTGTCCTGGCTGACAGAATCTCAATACCTGCTGACCAGGGAGAGGGATGCAGTCCGGTGTGGAACATGAGGGAGGTTTGAGGAATGAAAGGACAAGGGGGCAGTGGTGTGTGCAGCCCTATTGCAGAGTGAGGAAAAGTGACCCTCTCTCCACAGGCTCTGCCAGTGTGGGTGGGAATGGGGTGAGAGGGCAGCAAAAGCTTCTTTGGCAGAGTCCTGCTGCTGGTGGATCTTGTGCTAGGGACAGACAGGATTCACCTTGTCACTGTGCAGTTTTCTCATGTCCAACAGGAAGCTCATGGGGCAACAGCCTGTTTCTTTGCCCAGTTCATAGCGAACAATTCACACCAAAATTAATAGTTGCAAAGAAAAGACTGAGATGGATCCTCCCTCAAACAGCCAGTCACTGCTGTAGTTTTGTTCCTACAGATGCTGTGTGAATTTGCTGCCTGCAAATTCAGCATTGAATCAAAGCAGCACTTTGGGTCCCTGGCATTCTGTACAAGCATTTTCAGCCCTCAGGTGCATTGATTATTCTCAAGGCAGACTCACTGACTGGGATCAAAAATTTCGGATCTTCCTAATGAATGCTTCACTCAAAAATTACCCAATCCTGGTTAGTTTACAAGACAAGATGGAACACAGGAGGATCTCTCTCCCTGCTGGTTCACCGTCAGCTCCTGTCTGGTGTGGTGGGTTTGTGGCTGTGGGCCCCTGCCAGATTTCACTGAGTGGGTGAAGCAGTGCTATGTGCAAAAAGAACAGAGATCCCAACCAGCACCTCTGAAGAGTACTACAGTGCTGTTACAAGGAGTTTTGCTCAAGCTGACACTGCCCTGAATTGCTGGGTTTTGAAATGTCAGCTGAACCGCAGTTCCTTTTCCCTTTCTGCTGACTGTCAAGTTGAAACTTCTGGCTTATTTCATATATTCTCCAATGATGGCCAAAACAACTCCAAAATAAAAGGTGGTTGGAGTGTTCAAACCTGTTTGTGCTGAACCCGAGGTGGCAGCCATCTAGTGCTGTACTTATGCTTAACTTACCAGGACACCTGGAGATACCTTGATGCTGGAAAGTTCTTGGTCCTCTGAGAAGCAATAGGAGATGTGATATAGGATGTTTCAGACACATCAGTGGTACATCACTGATTTGCTACACACCCTTCAGCAACCCATACCACCTCTTTTGTTGTAAGCAAGCTTATATGTATTTTGATGTTTTAGCTATTGCAGCTATTTTGCAAAATAATTATCATGCTATGACAGAGCAAATTAATTACCACTAGTGAAGCATTTGGTAGTCTTGTGTAAAAGACACTACAGAAAAACAAATCATTATCCCTTTGCCAATCAAAATTCCACTCCATTCCTAAATACTTGTATTATCTTTGGCTGTTAGCAAAAACCAAGACAGAGCTGCCTGGAGGCATCCTTAATCAGAGATTTTTCCTTTTCAGATGAAAAAAAAAGACTTCTATAGTGAACATTTTCACTAGCCAAGAAACAATAGAGAGCCTTCCATACTAAGGTGGTAATCACTTTGTGGCTAGAGAAGGGAAGAAGCCTGAGACAAGCATCCAACTTCTAAGCCATTCAGGCTATGGAGGAAACCAAAGGCCTACAGCTCCATTAAGAACTAGAAGTTAGAGGTTTTTATCTCAGTTGTCTTACAGTTGAGGAAAATATTTAATCACTTATTTCCACCTTGGTTGTCTTGTGGATTCCCTTTTCCACTCGTGACTGTAGCTTTGTGCTACAAGCCCAATTTAAAATGTCGTGATTATCATGATATCCCTTGAGCTTCCCATCTTCAACTTCCCTGACAACAATCCCCAGAAGCAACAGCAAGGACATGTAGAACAAGTGTGCACACAAACACTGTAACCGTGTCCAATAAAGTAAACCTGGCCTTATATTAATTTTAACCAGCTGGTGAACCCTGAGCTGTCTCTGCTCTTACTTCAAGAGTTTTTTAAAAAATGACTGGTTTTGAATTTTTGTTCTTGCAGATGGAGGGAAATATCTGCCTCCAGTAATACCTGTGGGATGAAGTTGCTGGAGTAGACATGGTAGCATGGCTTAATCAAGGCCTCTCTGGCAGTCATGTTCTTCCACAGTGTGAGATGGCACTTTTCCACAGCCTTTACCCAGGATCAGGACATCAGCCTTTTCCAGTTAACTCATCCTTCCTGCAGCTCTGTGGTTTCCTGTGCTTGTTCTGGTGTGAATTTCCTTCCATTCACTACTTTGTTATGCAGATTTTACTTCAGGAGGCAAGAGGCTTGCTTTGTTTTGGTAACTGGGAACTGCTGAGGACACAAAAATGCACTACCAGCTATTACCCTTCATTTCCCAAAGCTCTACAGAGTCTTTCTGCTGCCATAGCTGGGAGATCTGAAAAATATGCACCTCACTACATGAGGCACCAGGAAACATTTTCTTAAAATTAACTTTACTAATCTCCTGTCTCCTTGGCAGCCTGAGATTCTGAGCACCAAGGTCTCCAACAATGCATGGATGACCGTGTTTCTTAAAGCCCTGCCTTGAGCTTGGCAGCCCAGCCCAGCATGATTTCTACAGATGTTCTCACTTCTCACTTTGGACTTTACTGCTGCCACTCAGGCTGCCCTGGTCATTAACACGGTTGGCAGGGGAAGAATTAAAGATTGGTACCTATGTACAGATCACACTCCACTAGGCAGTTTTGCTGTCCTTGGAACTGGGGCTGACTACAGTCGTAGCACTCCTAGTTTGCTTCCTGATGCTCTTATATCTGTGTGGAACTGACAGGGAGCAATAAAATCGGTTGATGCTTTCTCTGAACTATTTTCTCCGCGTTAGAACTGTTTCCAGTGTAGCTCTGCCGTACTAAACTCTGCCCATCCATCATCTCTTGCACTTACACTAGCAAGAAGTGTAAGTATGCAGATTAGACCCAAGCAGGAAGATGTAGCTAGTGATGAGTTTTCTTCTAATGCAGCTGGATTCATTTGCCTGGTAGCAAAGTATTCTGACTGGTGTGACTCCATCTGGCACCGAGATTTATTTGAATTCTTTGGTGTTTTTTTCCTGATGTGAAGACTAAATATTTCTTGCACCAAGATACCATATTGGAGTGGTATTTCACCTACCTAGCATAATCATAAATTAATCCAGTGAGGCTCTGATCCCATAAGAGGTTCCTAACAGAAGTTTAGTGCCCATGCCAGTTTTGATGGAAGCCAGCTGAGCTGTGAAGTACAGGGCTCATTCAGCTCTAGCTGTGATCCTGTAGTCATCACTGATGTTCACTGCAAGTATCAATTTCTCTTGGATTTTTGTTTACTTTTGGAAAACTTCCAGAGAGAATGTAACATGTGCATTTTTTCTTTGTTGAAAAAACAAATGAATATATTTGGAGCTTCTGATGACAAATTCAGATACCCATTCCTACCAAAAAATATGGCCCAATAGTGATTCTGTAACACTTAGATCAAAGACCCAACTCAGGTTCCTTTGCATGATACACAATTGTGTTTTAATAATTTGGTTTAGATTCTATAAAAAAGAGACATCTTAAAAGAAAACAGACAGTGACGAAAATGTGTTTGTCCTAGGCCTAGGAATCTACTGTTTGGGAAAAAAAAAAAAAAAAAAAAAAAAAAAAAAAGTCATATTTGGAGAAGAAACTGCTCCTCAATTCTAAGACTAACTCTTCCTTGCATTCAGGGACAAGGCAACCAGGGAAATTCCTCTGAAGATTTGTAAGGGCAAAGTTGTCTTCTTCAGATTTCTGGGTCACTTAAGCTGATGAAAAATCATGGCTTACTTTTATGCTGGATTGTAGCTTTATGGCATTCTTGGAATACTTTGTCACAAACTTGGTTGTTTCACCATTTAATCATGAAAGACGTCATGAATTTGGCTGGTATATATGATGACCCAATAAGAACTCATACACTGCTGCTGTTTCCTCTGCAGTCAGGAAATAGACAACCACTGCTTTTAAAGTGTAATAATTTGCCCTGAGCATTGCCAAAGAGGACTCCTTTACATGATCCTTACTTCTCCTCTATTAGATTCCTTCATATACCATCACCATTTAAAGTCATTCTAGTTGGGATGCAAACTGAATCAAATTGTTACAGTAAGTGGTGATGTCCAGCTTCCACTGGAAGACTGGGAAGGACAGGCAGTCCCTAAGACTATGTAGGTTGAAACCTACGGTGCTGTGGGATAGTGGCATTAACACACAAACACAGCTGTCATTTGAACTTGCTTCTTGGCACTGTCATTCCCTCAAGCAGGCCAGCTGAAAGCAGGTATGAGACCAGATACCACAACTAAGCTATGATTGATGGGGCTGAAAGTCAAGGTGGAATTGATTTTATAAAACTTCCTTTGGTTTAAACCCTTGCAAGTCTAAAATCCCGTAACTCAAATCAAAGCTACCCCTTCCAGCCCTGCCGAAACCACCACTTTTGGATGATAGAGGGGCAGTGAAGCACGCTCCGGCAGTCCCACGCTGCACTATCGGGAAACCCTCGCCGGGATCGCTGCACACCCGGGTCAGTGTGCCAGTGGAAGAAGGTGTGATGCTTTCTGGTGACCTTCCAGCACTGGAGCACCTGGAGCAGCATCACTTCTCCTTGACACCCGGGTCAGTGTGCCAAGGGAAGAAGGTGTGATGCTTCCTAGTGGCCTTCCAGCTCCTCCAGCACTGGAGCACCTGGAGCAGCATCACTTCTCCTTGACACGCGTGAATGCGCTGCTGCCTGCACCTTTCCTGTAGGCACGAAGTGTCTGTGTCGCTGCCTGGCCGCTACTCCCTTGTTTCTCTGTGGCTGCAGCAGGGAAGGGGCCGGGCATTGGCCGGGCTCGTTCCGCAGGACAAACCGGGGGTCGCACCACAAGCTCAGCGGTGCCTGGCCGGCTGTGGCACACGTCCCACTCCGGGGCTGGGAGATGCTCCCGTCAGCCCTGCCCGGGGCTGGGGGATGCTCCCGTCAGCCCTGCCCGGCTGGGGTTGGGCAGACCCGGCGGTTCTCACCTCCCGGTTTCTAGCCGGGTTCCTCCCCGCCGCCCCTCCCGGCGTGGCGGGGCCGCCCCCCGGCCCGCCCGGTCCCTGCCGGTCCCGCCCCGCCGGCGTGGCCGCGCATTGTGCGCCAGCCGCTGCCCCGGGCGCTGCTCCGGGAGGGGTCGTGGCCGCTCGGGACCCCCGATCCTCCCGGGCCGGGCCTCGCCTGCAGCTCTGCCCTCGGAGGCGCCGTGCGGGGTCGGGCGCGGTGAGTGGGGGTCGTGCGGGAACCGGGTGATGCCGCCGCCGGGTCTGTCAAGCCGGGGCTCTCCCCGCAGAGCTGGGCGAAGGGGGAGTGGGTCTGTGCTCGGCCCCCGCCGCGGGTCGCGGTGCCGGGGGCTCGGGGAGCGGCTCCGAGCACCCCCGGGCCCGGCGGTGGCGGAAGGTCGGGGGCTGCGGTGAGAGCGGTGGGTGCGGGGGGCTCCTGGCTTTGTGTGCGGCTGTGAGCTGCGGGGAGACACAGCCCCGGCTGCCTTTCGGAAGGTCCCTGGGAACGCTGGAGCTCGGGCTCGCAGGTTTCACTCCCTGCGTGTGTATTCAGTGTCTGTGCAGACGCTGCTCTCCTTTCCAGTCTGGAATAGCGATCTCAGGTAACTGGAGTTGGTTGTAAATGTAATTCCTCTGGTCTGACTGCTGTAAGCTTTATTCACGCAAGTAAGATCTCCATGCATGAGTGAATTTTTTTTTTTTTGCAGAATGATGTTGCATGTTTCCACCCTGAAATGCACAGGCTCCGATAGCTCCTGCAGGAGATGGGCTTGTCCCTTTCAGTGTGTGTGTGTGTCTGTGTGCGGTCTCCGTTAATTTTGGCAGCTCGTAAGTGATCTTTGGTAAAGGTCGGGTGTCTTCGTGTTCTTCAGAAATGCGTTAGGCTGGATGTGTGCCTGTGTTTTGATAATACAGAAGTAACAAGAGACAACAGCCTTAAAAAAAGATTTAAGGAAATTGTTTAGCTTTCCTAATGCTTATCGTCTCTAGGTTCCTTTGCGTGATACACAATTGTGTTTTAATCATTTGCATACTTGTAAGCAAGTCATGGTAAATTGCAGGGAACAATCAGGTTTTGTATTTACTAGCACGTTGATGAATAATAAAAGATCGGTCTAAAGCTAAATTTTGGTGCTTCATTTAAAATAAATTCTTGTAATTTCTTCTGTCTCTTGCACCTGTTAGCTTTTAGGAAAAGATGATTATGAGGTGATGATTAGGCAACTTTCTTACGACTTTAATTAAAGGAATAGTTCACTACAGGCCAGCTATAGAATAATGGACCCAATTGTCATCTGGTGCATAGTTGAATGTAGAGCTGTGGTACTGCCTGGCAAAACTGTTCTTTGTCTGTAACTTGTCCCGTAGCCAAAGCAGAGCTAAAACTTCATTCTAGGAGTCAGGTGAATGCAGTGTATAAATCTAATTCCTTTTATTATGAAGCATGTATTGACAGGGATTTCATATCTATAATGTACATCGTTGCTTCAATGACTTAATGCTTCATCTCGCTGTTTCTTATTAGTAATCTAATTAGGGGAAAACTCTGGAAGGAATATGGAATTAAGACACAGTCCCAGTGGAACTCACTGAAAAGGCATTGCAGAGCAGACAGAGCATAAGAGGAATTTCCAGAAGTACTTACTCATCACCCAAGACAGAGACAGATTTTGAACACTCCTAGCTTGTATTGAGGCTGCAGAGTTAATAGCGAGATTTTCAGGTCTTTCTTTTCAGTATTGAAACTTTTATATCCGGAATGCTTTGGGAGGCAATGAGGGAAATGTGTGTGTTGTAAGCCAAATTCTCAGCCTTCAATGCGTAAGAAAATCACACCCTGAGCACTTAAAAATACCTGATCCTTGGGTTGCAGTCATAACTCCTACCACTTCCATTCTGGAGGCACTTCCATTTAATTTTTATAACAGATAGAATTACAGTTGTAAAATCTAGCCACAATAAGACACGCCAGTAAAATTGCTTTAATTATTTCTTTTTGTAATGTAGAAGCCGTTGGGATTGAATAGCTCTGTAAATACAGTAATAGAACTGTATGTGTCACTTAATCTCGGAACAAAAGTAATAGGTAATGGCTAAAAATAGTATTTCCTCTTTCAACAGTTGAGTTAAATGTGGATATTAACTGCAGCAAGATAGATTGGTCCAGAGCTAGAGGCTTGGATCATTCATGCATGCTGAGCTGGCCTACTTCTTTATTTTCCTTAAAAGTATCACTTTTGTGTGTGTGTTTGATAATCATTCACAAATGCAAATCAAAAAGCTGTTCTTTAAAGTGAAAATTAGAGCTCGTTCTGCCGCACTATGAAGGCGCTGTAATTTCTAGAACACGTTCCGATGCCGTGTAGCTCAGCACAGACTGCTGAGCTGTGTTCAGGTTGTGCCTGCATTGACACGAGTGGCTGCTCTCACACGTGGATGACAACATCCTCGCACCAGGGGAGAGCTGTTAGGTCTGTTTCTGATCATTTAACACTGTTTGAAGTGTTTCAGTGTCACTGCTCAATAAATGCCTTCATAAAAAGGTCAGTGAAAAAATTACCTCTCCAATAGCCCTGTCACAGCCTCTCAAGGAACTGTTGAATTGTGAGAGCTGGTGATTATCTGCCTACATCTGTGGCCTGGGACTCACTGACACTGAGCATAAAGAAGAGGAAAAAATGACAAATGCTTGTCCAGCAGCACATCCTCTTAGAGATGTTTGCTTTCCCCCAGTTTCATAGAATAAGACCGGTGAGTTTGAGGTGTGGCTAAAAGAGTGATTAATTACCTAGTGCATATTTAGCCCTTGGAAGATGGAAAATAACGTATGGGGATGATTTGAATTAAGTGCATTTATTCCCTGCTGTTAAAGAAATTCCTTGCCTGCTCTGTGTCTCAAGTTGGAGCTGTAGGCAATTTTAAAGTATTATTTAAGGTGTGGTTTAGGTTTGTTTAAACAGAAGAGTGAGGGAAAGTCTTTCAACAGGAAAAAATAGTAGGTAAAGATTTTCTTGTTTAAGCCTTTTATTTTAGTAGCAGCAAATCTGTGTATTTGGGAACGAGGGGAGTTGAATGGACCGAGCGAGGAGCTGTTGTGTGAGGTAAAATTCTGATATTGTTCTCTTATGCCATCCTGGAAATACATTTGCATTTAAAATTTCCAGGCGAACCAAGCAATAGGACCGGTGCAGAATGCTAAATGAAACCTGACAGCCAACTGAAAATGCCACACAGTGGTGCTGGGCATTCCTCTGCTCAGGCAATTGAGCTGAAGATTGTTTCTTTTAATGATTATGGATCTGAAACGAAGACTGGTTCTGAAAACAAATGGGATGTCAATTTTATTCTGAGGTATTTTCACTTGAAAGGTGTTTACTTTCTGTCACATTACCCCGCAACTGCTTGAAAACTCACAGAAACTGTAAAGTTCAAATCCCCTTCTGCCCATCAGATAGCCACAATATACTCCTTTGTGTCGCTCAGGCTGAAATTCGATCTGCCTGGGAGGCTGATGAGTGGATTGGGGCTCAGTTGTGATCCCAAAGATACCGGGTATCCCCACAGAGGTACCTTTATGTTGCTTGTTCGAGCAGACAAAGCAGCAGCACTTTTGGGGAATGTGGTGATGCATTTCCTGTACGAGAGTAAAACATGTTTCTGCTCTGGAGAAGCGAGATGTGGAAGTCAAGATGATGGCAACTGGGGAAGGAATGCAAAAGGAACCACGAAAGGAACCATGAAAGGCATCAGAAGAGATTGGTGGGTTTTACCTTTTCATGTGTCAAACTTGGGTGCCTGCAGTCATTGGCAGTAAACTGTCCTTGTGCAGACAGACCAACGATGCAGAACAATCTGAGGAGACTGAGGGTTGGAAAGAGGGAAGAAGAGGATAGATAGGTTAATGTGTGTATTGGGTGTGAAAGAGCACCTGCAGTCACAGGGCTGGGACAAACCAGGGGCCTGTGCTTGGCTGTGGCTGCTGCAGTGCAGCAGTGGTACGGACAGCACAGTGGTCCATGATATCCCAGTTATACACAGAAGAATAACAGGCTTTACACGTGCAGTGTGGATGCATTTGGCTCCCTGGCATAACTGTAAGGTATTTGCTCTTGGAAAGTTTCTGAGGGAACGGAAAGAGCTGATTAGCAGAGCAAAGTGACTGATTTCTGAGGAATGATTAAAAATACTTAATATAGATTATCCGAGAAGCAAAGACTCTATTGATTTCAGGTATGATTACTCAAGAAACATAATCTCTTAGCCTTTGCAAGAGGATGTGATTAGACATAATGGGCTGCAAAAGAGAAGGTAACTTGAACATCAAGAAAAGCTGTTTGCAATGAAACTAAATAATCTTCCATGAGAAATGATGGTAACATTGTTTGGTGTTGTGTAACACTCACATCCATCTGGGAAAAATGTTCTCCAGGGCTGGTCATTCGGAGTCACATCTTCCCTGGCTGAGCTGTGCCTGGGGATTAGGGTGGAGGTTTTGGAAAGAAAGCTCTTTAGTCTGCCAGGTCAGCTCTTCTGTTGGGAGTTGGCTGCTAAGCCCCCCTCTGCAGCCTGCTGGAAGAGCAGTCCCTCCCTGGTAGCTTGGATTTGTATGGATGAATTAATAGGTCTCATTCCATCTTTAGCCTCTGATCCAGGAAATACATGAGCATTTGCTGGCATCTGGCATGTCTGCTGTTATTCTGTAAAACAAACACCGGAGCATCTTGAATTCTGCTTTGATCCTGCAGTGAGGGAATATGGGAAGAGGCAAGTGATGGAAGGTGCTCCAGTGGTGAGCACAGCAGGCTGGGCTAGAAATATCACTGGGTTTTCATTGACTTTGTTAATTTGTGTTCTTGGACCCGTGCTGAATTCTGCTTTTAAAGAAAAGCTGAAAAGCAACAGGCTTGGGGTGTTTTCCTGTTTTAAATTTCAGCCATCACTGGCAAAAAACCCTAGTGGATAGTCTTGGACAGTAGTTGCCTCTTCCTGTGCCGAGCCCAGTAATAGGCACAACTTGTTGCTAAAATGTGAAAAGCCATTTCAGAGGGTTGTGCAGCTCTGGGTTTTGTGGTGTCACTGCAGAGTGGTCGTACTGTTCTGTTTCTCTCTTCAGATATGAGGTGGGTGAGCTCATGAAAAGTCTGATCAGACCACTGAGAAGTACAGTGTATGATAACTTATGCTTCTGGGTGATTTGATCTTGTAACAGGCAATCTTTCCTCTACTAAATTTCTTGTATCCCACAATAAACTAAGAGTTTATATAACTTGGACACGCTCTTCCTGCAGAGCTGGTGGAGTTATAAGGGTTCCGAGATGGTATGTTGTTGCTAGATAGGGAAAAATGTGTTTATTGTGATTCAGAGTGGCTTCATTTAAAAACTGGAGACAGTTTGTGTGTCTTCAGCATGAATGGTTTATTGAAGGGCAGGCAGGTAATACACAGACAGGCATTTACAATGTTGGTTTAAGGATGAGCTTCTTTTAATTAAGTGTAAGTTTAGTCACAAAAGTTCCTCATCTGGTGACTTGGAATAAGGTTTTCACTTCCTGCGTCATCTATCCGTAGTGAAGATTTAGAAAAAAAGAAACTCTGAGATTTCGTTGTCTTGGTTGCGAAGGAAATGAGAAACCTGAGAGAAGTTAAGTGACTTCCAGAAACTGAGTTCACCCAGCTTGGATGTGCTCATCCAGCCCCTCTGAAAGCCAGTACTACTGGTCTCCCTTTAAACATTATATTAACTTTTCTTTCTGTAAAATACAGTTACGGCTCTCTCCAGGAAGAATGGAGAGACGCTTCTTTTCCTTTTTTTTTAACTACTATTTTTATCTAGAGAAATACTAGAAAACTGATTGGATTTGGCGATTATAGGTAAATAACTTTTTCCTCCTAATTTCCCTTTAAAAGGAGTACCCACTGTTGTCTGCACAGGTATGACTTGGGTTTGTAGTACCAGTTAGTTTTTAAAATATGGGCCCTAAGGACTTCAGTGGAGAGTCTTGGTGCCCTCCTGACTGCAGTGCTTATGGTTACCATGACTTTGTTGGCAAGGTTTTGCTTGTTCCTTGCTCTTCCTTGGCAGATACCTGGCCTTCAAAACAGGACACCTATCAGTGAGGTCTGAATCAGTCCAGTTCACAATGCCAGGAAAAATACATTCTTGTGGTAGTTCTGGCATCCCTGACAACAGAAAGTATTGGAAAATTTGAGAGAGACTTTATTCTTACAAAATATCCAAGCCAGTTTTGTGTAACTGAGAAGCAGCTTGGAAAGTTCAGATAAAAAGCCAGATGTTGGCCCAAATTATTGAGATTTGCTTGCATGAATCAAATTTGGCATTACAGCATGCTTCCCAAATTAATTTTGTCGTGTATAATTCCAGTGTGAGTTGGTTTTCTATTTTATTCTGCATGACTTCTGTTCATTTGTCATTATTAAGCTATTTCCTGGAGATACTCAGGCTTAAGTGTGTGCTTGTACCAGAATTGTCTGCAGTTACACAGATAGAAAATATTAATCCAGATTAGAAGGTTCCCATGTACTGTGTATACTGTGTTTCAGTCATCATTTCTCAGTTTACCTGAATATTTGATTTGAAGAATTATCCCAGCCACGAATAAGTTACAAGGTTTAGCTTATTGTACTCGTGTACAGTAAATTCTTTCTTTTGCTGTTTTTGACATTGGCAATACACTCCTGGCGTCATCTCTTAAAATTTTTTGCTGGGAAAAGGGTATGCAAAAGAATATTTATTAGCTGATTTAAATTCAATTAACTTCATTTCCCTTTCATGGAGTTTTTAACAATGCTTAATGAGAGATGTAACCGAATTGCAGAGCTATTACATCCCTCTGAATACATAGAGATCTTTCCTGAATTCTCATGAAGGTTTCTTGATCATTCACACTTTAAACCTGGCCTTCTTAATTATTTCATAGCATATGGAAGGTCCCATAGATGCTAATTCTATTAATCTTTGTCATGCTTATTCAACAAATAGTTCCAGTTCCTCATTTATCTGCCTTAGTATCTGTTGTTTATTGGTGGGTTTTTTTCTGCCTTTAAACCCCTGAATTGAGGCACTAAGACCACCCTGTGCTAGGCGGGTATATAAACACAAAGCAAAGTGCATTCCCCGCTCTGCACATTAACACTTTGGGTTTATGGCTAAATGAGGGAGATTCCTCTTGACTGCCTTGTACTCACACCTCTACAGACATTCAGTTGCCACTTCAGCAGCATTTAGAAAGTAAATCTCCAGCTTAGGAAAAAAAAAATTAAAACTGAGCACCACTGTTGCTGAAAAAATTCTTGTGTTTATTGGAAGATGCAAGAATTTAAATTTATAAAGACTACCTATCGTCTGCGTGCATAGGCAAAAATGTGATGCTCTTTGTTCTCTGCCTTGCTTTTCCTCTTATTCAAGCAATTGGGCTGATAAATGCTTGGAAGCTGTGTATCCCTCCTATTAGCCTCCTTGTTTGCTTGCCTTCTTTCAACAGCTTCTCCATTCACAGTGTTAAACAACAGGAGAAGAAAAACACTTAGAAAATGAAAATACTCTAATGTCATGTAATCCGGTGAAGGGAGGTGTCCTGCTTCCACCACAGATGGTCAAATTAGAAAGGTTCCTTTCTTATCCTAGAGGCTGTTACGGCACGAAGAATGATAAAAGCACACTGAAAATTCAGATTATTGCATTGCTGAACACAAGCACCTGTGTGTGGAGCACTCGGAACTCTTTGAAGACTTGAGCCTGGGCTGTGATTTTGTGGGCAGCAGGGGTTCAGAGGCAGAGCTTGTGGATGTCAGAGCAGTTAACTGAGCTAGGCTCTTCCCTAAGCATTTCTTAAACATTCCTTGTTTTTCCTTTAGTTTCCCATGCAGGGACACAGATGTACATGGATATAAACATGCAGTTTAAACACAGTGTAAACAGACCGAACACAATAGCTGAGCCACTACTCTTAAACCAGCAGCCACCTCTCTGCTGGGTGTGCAGTGTGTCCTCCCCAGGGCCTGATGTAACCTTGTTTGGGGAATTAAGTGGAGTATGACTCCCAGAAGCACACATTTTGTGTCTAGATGATGCATTTCTTGTACTGACACAGCTGGTGGAAAATGTGTACGAGGCTTGCCATCCACATTTCGGTCAGGAGAAAGCTAGGAGAGGACATGTCCAGCCCAGACCCTGGATGGTCTCTCTGTGGTGATCCCATCAGCTGCTGGGAAGGTTGGATGCAGCTTTAAACTCTGGGCCATCCACTTGGATGCTGCTTGCTTCATGCTGTTACTGGGAATGCTGCATAGCCTTGAGGGCCAGTGGAGTAGCTGCCACATCTGTTGGGATTCCTGCTCCATCCACCTGAGCTTTGCAAACCTGGTGAGCTGTATCTGGTAGAAGAGCTCAGAATGGCTTTCTATCCACAAGCACTACTGAACAAGACCTACATAACTTGTGGCAGCGATTGGACCTTGGGGTATGACCTGACCCCTTATGTCTGGAGGCGGGTTGTGGTTTGGGATTGCCACAGTGATTAGGAAAACTCCTGGAGGGTTGTGAGGGAGCTTAGGTAGTCATTGCTACTGCTTTGGCTGGCTGCAGTGCTCTGTGCATGCATTCAAAGATCCCAGACAGAAACAAATAAAAGCCTTTGCTTTGGTTCCCCCTTATTAGTGATTTTTGGGGTTTTTTTTTGGTTTTTGTTTTTTTAAACTCCTGCATCTGCTGTGATGCACGGTCTCCTGCCTGCCTCTACGATTGAGACAGCAGTGGAGCAGATTTTTTAAGCTGATAAAGCACAGGAAAAAGCAGTGGATTTAGTGTAATTTGAAGACAGTTCATACCACTGAACAGCACAGTGTGCTGTGCTGGAATAAAGTGCTGCAAGATGGTGCCCTTGGTCAGGATTTGCAAAGTCATAGGGGATATTTGAAGCTGTTTAAGAGAGAATTGCTTTGATTATGCTTTAAAAAACACTTTCTTTTGCTGACTACATCAAAGCCCTTATCTTCCTAACTTGGAAACAGAAATCATTAGGATGTGGGTGCTGCAGATCCAGCTCAGACCAGTATTCAGTTTTGTTCTTAATTTATGATGGTTTTGGCTTACTGTGAGGAAGTTAAATGGATTGTGGCTCTTTGGGTGGTGACAGGAGATGTCTGGGAATAGTGACTCCAGCCCTGATGCGAACAGATCTCAGTGTTCAAGTCCTGTTTTGTAGCTGCTGAGGGGGTGTGATGGACCAGGGCTTGCACTGTCCTTTTGCAGACTTGGGTGAGTTCTGGAGGAGCACTTGGGTGAGAAATTGGTGAATGTGGAGAAGTTGAGTGGTGCCCGTGCATTTAGGATAGCCAAAGGTGTCGATTATTCAGCACTGAGGTTTTGGGTACAGCAGCACCACGTGCCCTCTTCCTTGGCTCTTTCCCATGCTGACATTGCTGTCTCGTGCTTTAGCTGAATCCTGCAGCACTGACAGCTGAATCTTGGCACTGTCCTGCTTCCCATCCCTCCTTCTTCCCCACTCTCTCTCTGATTACGTTTCAGTTTCTTCCATGTAAGAACTTGTAGTGGTTTCACATTCGCCAGTTTCTGTTTCCCAAAATGAGTGTAGTGGTCTGAGTGCCCATTAGAATGATTTACCCTTTTCCTGCTGTGAGATGGGATTAGGAGAAAAGCAAAGCAGGCTCAAAACTTAAAAGGTATAAAGATAGGTTTATTAACAAAACTACAAGAAAGAAAAAAATACACATTTTAACATGCGTATTCCCAGAGGCGTGTCAGCTTTCTACTGGTTTAACTAGATATCAATATTTCAACTTACTGATTGGGTTTTGCTATAACTTCCTAGAAAAGTCACTTCCTGGCAAAACCACCACAGAACTGTAAATTACTACAGTAAATCAGTCACTCTCTGGGGTTGTATTTGTCTGTTGTCCATTTTAATGAATGGAACTGTGCAAAAGCCTAAGAGATAAAATCATTTGAATTAAGGTACTGGGTCGTGTTTGGAGGCTTTTACTTTCTACTCAATGTAAGAGCAAATATTGCAAGACTGAAGAAATACAGGGGAAATTTTTAGCCCAATTTCCTCCCAGTACTCTAACTCACCACAAACCGTGTGTGTATGTACACATGGATATACACACACTCACACACACAAATATTTACATTTAAGGCAGATGTTAAAATACTTGAAACTGATTTACAGGATGTCTTCAAAGCATTGAAAAAAACATGGGAATATTCTTGATTTCCCATAATGACATGGTTCTTATTCAGGGTGTTCTGGGGGTAGGGGTGGAGGGCGGGGGAAGCAGCTGGGTGGGAGATAGCAGCAGCTTTTTAGTACATGCTACCAAAAATAAATTAGGATTTTCTTTACATGGAGACACACTGCTGAAAAAAGAAACAAACCCGTGCATTTTGTTTCTCTTCAGCTTCTCTGCCTGAAAATAGTTAGACTAAACCTTTGGGGTGTAGATGTGGTATTTCTTTTCAATCTCCTCTTGTGCTGTTTCTTCTCACTTGAGGGTTCATTGAAATGGAGAACAGAAATCTGCCCTTTGTTCCAGTTATTTCTGCTTCAGCCACCAAAATGCCTATGTTTGGGCCTGAAGCCAGTCTGGCTAATGCCATCTTGGGGGAAGAGCCTTCCTCTTATGGGAATAGCAAGCCTGGAGGTCCTCTGGTTCCACAGAGAATATTTGTGCTCAGACAGAAGCAGGCAGAGCGTTTTTACTGATTCAGAAATCCTTGCCTCCCTCCAGTGTGTTTGCCTCCTGCAGTCTGCTGTTAGCTGGGCTTTCCTGGCTCCCCTGTCGCATTTCTTTGTGTGTTTTCCATGAGCACAAAGGTTTCTGTGTTCATCTCTCCTTTTGCAGGTGATTCCACATTCTCTTCCAGCCTTCCTCTGTCTCCTTTTTCTCAGCTTTGTCCCAAGGTGAAAGTCAAATTTGGTAAAGATTAGAAACAAATGCTTATAAAAGGGATTGACCCAAGTTTTCAAAGCTTGAAGATGACTGTGAAAATGGACTTGGATGGCTGGGAGAGAGGGAGTGTTCCCTATGTTTTGATTTTGTCTTTCACTTGTGAGGGCTTCTTTTGTTTGTCTGGTTTGGGGTATTTTTTTCATTTCCTTGAGCATCATGACAGAAGTGTAACCTTTTCGAAAGACTGTCTCTCTTCTCCTGCCCGTTAGTTAGCAAGTGAGAGCTACCAAACATCATCCCATCAGTATTTCTGCAAAATCAGGATATTCCTGGTGTGTATATAGAGTAAACAAATGGAAGGAAAACCCAGGATTTAATTGCATTCATACAGTATTCATAGTAGTCTTTCAGCTTCTTCCGAGGCTTCAGAATTAATTCTGAGGCAGGAAACTAATTTTTTAATTACCTTTAAGTAAAGTGCTGCTGAGGAGTAAAAAGCTGCTTTGGTATTTAGTGAGATGCTGACTCAGCATGGCATAAATGGAGTCCACCAGCCTTTTATGACGTCTTGTAAATGTCTTTTTCTCCCTCATTGTTTGCAAATGAAGGGATATAGGAGTTTTGAGGTTTGTTTTTGAGTCATCTGGCTTCCTGCTGTGAGATTTTGTGAGAACGCTTTCACTGTTCTTTAGTTACCCATAAATGATTGTGCCTAGAATGTATCCTGGGAGAACACGTGCTTCTCTTTTTGCTTAATGCTTAATTATGTTTCTTTGTGCTGCCTTCCCACACCATCTACCTCTGTCGGATTTTGGTCTGTGAGTCTGTGACTGAGGTTCCATGGTTAGAGAATAATGCAAAAAATCCCCAAGAAATAAGAATTCTAAATGTTTCAATACAACTACTTCTATGCTGTTTCATAAATGCTTAGGGGCTTGCTCAATAAAGCCTGGGGAAAAAATTGCATGACTTCCAGTTAATTTTTACTGAGGTGTGATTGCCCTTGAGGGTCAGAGAGAGTTTTCCCTGAATTAAAAGTCTAAGAAATGGTTCTTAGGTTTGTGCAGGCTTTTGAGCATCTTTCAGGTTTGGGGTTAGTTTTGTGGGGGGTTCCCCTCTTAGTTTGCTTTGCCTGGACTCTTGGCAGCTTCCCAGCATTGTTCTCTCTGACCTGCTGGGAAGGAGTGGAGAAACAGTGCTCTCTAATTCAGCAGAAGTTGGGTGAGAGCATTTTGTGAATGTTAGAGCTCTTCCTGGTTGGTATTGTCCACCATCATAGATTCAACAAGCTCCCCAGTATGCCTTGATACCCAGCTTCTTCCTTCTCTTCAGCTATCACCTAATTGTTTGCTATTATAATTTTTTGAGATTTTCCAGAGTTTGGTTTCATATGTAGCAAAATCTTCTGGTTGGGTTGTACCACTGGATCTAAACTCTAAATCACGTTGTTCTTCAGTTATTTGTCATATCAGATCTCTGGTGTTTCCTCTGTTTTCATGGAAGCTTGAAAACTTCAACTGTGTCCTCTTTTGCTGAAGAAGCAGTTTTGTTCAGGGTTTAAATGACTTCTGCTACTCTCACAGGGTTGTCACCTGCTTGCAACACGGCAGTGGAAGTAGTGTTTAAAAAGCTCATAGGTTTGTGTTCTTCTTGCCCCATCAGAAAATTGCACTGAGGCTTTTGATGGATGGCTCAGATAAAGCACAGCAGAGGTGCTGCACTGCCAGTGACTTTGCAAACTGCTGCTTCCACTTAAAATATGGAGAGGCCCTTTTCCCTTGGCTGTTTGGTAGTGCCCCTTTGCCAGCAGTTGGTCTTGCACGTCTCTGCTTGGCAGAACAGAGCCAGCCGAGGTAAAATCAAAAAGCTCAGGTTACCCCGTGGGTAGGAGATGCTTCAGTGAGGGTTGGCTGTTCTGGTTCTGCTGTGGCTGCTCCTCTTCTGGCCATGCAGGAGGGACCCCTGGGTGGTGACTGCTTTAACCCTCCTGCTTGTACCCGCTAAGGGATCTGTTTGCGCAGAGTGACAGTCCCAGCAGAAGCTTAGACTGGTTTAGATGAATTCATTTAACTTTTCTGGCAGAGCTGGAGGGTTCCTGTGAGCTTGGATAATGTTAGTCTGCAAAATGTTCACCATTACATTCTTCTCCAAGTGGTATTGTTTTTCTATCAGATCTTTTCCTCTGTTTTGCCTGGTGAGAGGCTGATGCTTGAGGCTGAGTGCGTTTTTTGTCCATGTGCCTTTGTACAGGCTCACAAGGCTCACAGAGTGCTATGTTAGTAGCAGGAGCCTGTGTTCTCCCAGGAGGTCATAACTCTGCCTTTGCTGGAAACAAACTCATCCATCCATCCATTCGTGTGTGAGAATTTCAGTGGTCTTGGAAATTTGGGTGGGAACGACAACATGACAGTGAAAGTCTCTGAGGCCAACCTGACAAATGAGAATGGGGAAGCAGAAGACACCACCACTGAGAATGAAAAGGGTTTTATTTTAAAAAGCTTGAAGTTGTGTGGAACTTCAGCCACACCTGAAGCTGGCAACCTGTTGGGTGGTCCAAGAAAACTTGTTACTTTATCAAGTGAAGGAGAATGGGGAAGAAGTCTTAGGTTATTCTTTATCTTGATGAATTGAGGTTCCTTTTGTTACCTTCTTTCTGTGGTGAGGTTATTTATCTTTATGACATCTAATACCAGTCTTGCCCTCAAGGTGGTCCTGAGGCATTCGTGTTTGTGTGCCCACAGCCATGGCAGCTGGATGCCAGGGAGGATCTGAGAGCCTCCTTCAGTCCTCCAATAAATGCCCAGTGCCAACTGGCACCATCTGAGAATTAGTGGACTTGTCCATTAGGCTTTCCCCTGATTAAACCACCAGCCACTCTGCAGGAACAGCTTCCAAATCACACTCCTCTCTGCAAAAAGCAGGGATTTCTTCCTTGATTTCTTTGCAGTTCGTGAGCCAAGCCAGCATCACACCTGCCTGCCATTCATCTGCCAGCGCTGCTGGTGCCAGGCCAGCTGTGCCACAGCAGTTGCTTTCTGTCTGGGCTGAGGACAGATTGCTGCTACA
The DNA here is from genome assembly GCA_013398615.1 of Brachypodius melanocephalos. Taxonomy (NCBI): domain Eukaryota; kingdom Metazoa; phylum Chordata; class Aves; order Passeriformes; family Pycnonotidae; genus Brachypodius; species Brachypodius melanocephalos. Next base: position 1,334,798 of record VZSR01000680.1, read on the forward strand.
AAGACTCAGGAAGCAATTGGATCATCAAAAACATAATTTGCTCTTTAAGCACACTGAGGTCCAAGTAGATCTCCTTTCCCCTGCCGAAAGAACTGGTGGGGAGAGGGAGGCTTGATAAAATAAGATGATGGGAGGGAAACAAAGGGAGGAAAGAACTGAGCTGCATCCTCGCCATCTGTCTGCTTGGAGTGGTGCAGCTGCTCTGCCATTGACAGGTTGCTGTCTCTCCACTCGGTGCAGACAGCCAAATGACTTGCATTGTGAACACAAATAGCTGAAGATTAATACTATCAAATAGCCTGGTCAAAAAATCTACCCCTAGGCATAGCCTCTAGCTGCTTGAAAACCTTTAAAATCCTGTCCCTCTCGATTGGATTCGCACTTCTCTTCAGAGACTTAGAGAATTTGGGAGCCAAACATTTCAGCACACATGCTTTTTCTGGATCAAATCCTGTGTCTTTGCAGCACAGTCAGTTTTAGAACACTGATAGGTTATCTAGAAACAAAGGGAAATGACCAATTGGAGTTACAATGGTACTACTACTGTGCTTAAAATTAGTTAAGGATGTATTTAAATGTCTCGTTAGCTCAGGGTCTGTCTGCTACCCAGGACTGCGCAGTTTCTGACAGTCCCAGCTCCAGGGATATGTGGAAGATGCTTTGCTTTTAATTGTGAAGAAAACGCTCTTTGCATCAAGTGCTGTGGAAAACAGGCAAGCATGAACCGCAAGGTAACAGACACAAAACTAAACAAAAATTCCAAAGGTATAGTGTGCTCCTGTGAATGGCTGTAAATACCTTTGTTGAAATATCAGCTGGGCACTCAGGAGGTATCTGAGGGATTCACCCGGGGCAAGGTATGTGGGGTTTACTTCTCTCAGAGCCTCAGGCTCTTGGAGGTGGTCTCATGACAACCTGGGTCCTCATCCAGTACTGTTGGCATCCATAGAATACTTCGTGTACCTAACCTAAAAAAAAAAAAAAAATCCAGCACAACACAATTTTGGATACTCCTCTCCTGGTGTTGTTAATGATGATAAAGATGTTCCAGAGATGAGTCACTGGCAAGTGTCCCTTCCTGAGCCTGAAGGACCATTCAGGCAGTTGTTAATCCCTGAGAATAGCTCTGCAGCTGAGTCATTACAGGAAATCTGAATATGGTTTAGGGGCTCAAGGTGTCTCTCAGAACTGTTCAGAGAGGTCATGATGGGATGGCAGTCTTTACATCACATATGTTTGCAGTGTAGGACTATAAATTAGTGACAACAGGACCACAAAAAGATAGCTGAATTGAATCCAAGTGCTTTTTGTGATAGCCCTGTAATTGCTGCTACTTCTCTTTAGCTCTTCTTTTTTTGTCAGTTTATCTCCCTCAAAACCATTCCCTCACACTGCCTCCAGCACACCAGGTCCTAACTTTGGTGTGTGGCTTATCCAGCCTCTGGCTGGTTTCAGTTGTGGAGAATCAATGGAGCCATGAATTTGCCAATCTCTCTGTGAATCCAAGCCCTATTACTCGCACCACCCCAGACTTTGTGAACTAGGAAATCAGAGACCTGCTCTGTCTCCTCCCACAGTAATTTGTTCTCTGATGTCCAGGCATATCATCCTCACTGAAGAGGAGGCAAAAGCTTCTTTATCCTTTTCTCCTGTTATTCTCAAGGGGTTCAGGCAGTAGTGTGTGCTCTGAGAACAGCAGCAGATGCAAGCTGTGTTCTCATATTTCTGGGTTTCCTGGGGAAGCTTTTGACTAAGCAGCTGCCATCTCATGCAGAGTCAGAATCTGAGTCTCAGAATGAGGTAGAAATGTCAGAGGAAATATAAGAAGTTGCTGCCCCCAGCTATTTGCTGCCTTTCTTCAAAATCTGCAAGGCTGCTGGAGCAGAAAGTATCTTACTATTGCATCTAGCAGCTTCAGCAAAGCTTCACCTCCCTTGGCAGCAGAGCTGATACCATGGATTTACACAGCAGCAGTAAAACACAGCCCCTCCACCATCCTTGCTTTGGTAGGGCAGGAGGAGGGGCAGAAGGGATAGTAGTGGCATCATTTCTTAAATTTCTCTTTGCAGACTTGAAAGCCATCTCTAATGAGCTTAGGATGAACTGCCTACTTAATATTCTTATTCATTTTTCCCCCTGTTTCTCTCATACTATTAAATGCAAGTGACAATTACTTCTGTTTTCAGGATTCATGATGGCAGAGTACTGTCCATGTAAGGATTGAACTAATTTTATTTTTCCTTCCTTTTTTTTAAGTTTCCCTGTAGTCACAATGGCCCTGGAAATTAAGAATTACAATGTTTTCCATTCCTTTTACCCAATCCCTGCCATCCACTCAGAGTTTCTGTTTGCCACTGGGGCCTTGTGAGCACCTCTTGTAAAACTCCACTGCAGATTCTGCACATGCCTTTATTGCTGGCATTGTCAGGCTCTGTGATCCCCACAGTGGAAATAAGGAAGTCCAGCTCTGCTCTGAAAATAGAGCCATGTGAGAGGTGAATTCCTGAAAGGTGGTGTGCCAGAAGCCTGGTGATTCGAGTAGAGATGTTCATGATAACCTTGGTGACCCTTAGAGCACATTCAGAAAAGTCTACAGAAGTGTGAAAAGAGACAGATAAAGTTGTCAAGGGGGTTTGTGACTCAGTAACTCCTTTTTGCCATGCAGACTATAAATTCCTGCTGCACTGGAAGTCACTCTTGGCTCTGCTCTGCTGTCAGATGCCTCTCTCCCCCTCTCCTCATGCTCCTTCCAAAGCTTGCTCGCTGCTGGTCATGCCAGGAGCAGTGGCTTGGATGAGAAGGGTGAGATTTGTTTCTCTAAGCTGGCTGCGAGTCCAGGTTGCCCAGGATCCATCACTGTCAATCTCCTTAGAGGGTTGCTGTTGTTCTTAATAGGAAGCTGCTGTTCCTGAAGATGTTTTCCACATGGGGTCTGACACCTCAGCAGACAGGCTGGGCTCATTGGGTGAAGATGACTCTGGGCAGGACCTCCCCACCATGCAGGAATTGCTTATAAATAGGACGAATTGATGTGTTTCCTTATTCTTTTCCCACCTTCCACAGCTCTTGGTGATGAGGAAGGAAGCCAATAAGAAATGTTGATGTTGGCATTTGGCATTTCAGTCAAAAGCAAAGGGAGATGAAGTGGAATGCCTTTTTTTGGTTTTTTTTTTTTTTTTTTCTTTTGTGGTGGGCAGAGAAGTGTTGCTGCAGAGGTAGTGCTAGGTGGCTGCTGCACAAAATATCCTGCCTGGATTTGTTCAGTTTTCAAATTCAGGGGGAAAACAGTTGACAGTTTTTGTCTCTGAGATTCCTAAAGTGACTGAGCCAGCAAAGGAGACTCAGCAGGTTCTCAAGTGAAATTCTTACAAAATGACCTCGTTTACACTCACTGCATCCTCTAGCAGTAAACTCCTTTAAATTCTACTTCAAAAATTCATGAGTTCAAGTGCTTTAATGGAAGCAAAGGAGAGACCTCTCTGTTTTGTGCTGAAAGAGCTCATGGAGAGTTCAAAGGGAACTTTTAGTGTCCAGTTACGCTGCACCCACCCATCCAACAGCTCTTCTCCTTGAGTTAACCTGAAGCTTTAATGTTTTATTGAAATCACTGTGGGATGTTGACTTTAATGTGAGACTTGTAAATGGGCAGCCTGTAAACCGAGGCACTAATACATCAAAGGTGAATTTAACTTGAAATTATGCATGCTATAAATAGGATTTTCTAGTCTTTTCCTGCTGAAATTGTTCAATATTTTTCTATGATTTTCATTAAGGCAGAGCTAAGGCAGTGCAGAAAGATTTAAAAATCTCAGTCTATAAAGGCACTTATGAATTTGAGGAACATTGCCATCACGATGGGGTTTTTTATCTGTTTTGTTAAATTGTAGTTCACCCCTTGAAAAACGTGTTACTCTTCTACCTCTGGGATTAAATTCACAGCCTGCTTGCAGTGTGAAAGTGCTGGCAGTGATGCAGTTGCATTTGGGAATTTGCTTGTGAGGTGTCTGCACTTAGCTGAATGTGAATTAAACTTGGGCTGCTGTGAAATGCAGTTCACTTGGTGCTCTCTGCAAAGTGGAGCATCACCTCTCTCACCCATGTAAGCAGCTGGCAGGGATCTGTGCATCCTTGTTCCTGTGATCAATTAGTCCTTAATGTTTAAGAGTCAGACTATGGGAAGTGAAGAATGAGAGAGATTCTAAATCAGAATTCCTGGAGCTGAGAGTGTGAAGAGAGCTTTTAAGTAGGAATCTTGAGTATTGAAAAAGTCATAATATGAGATAAGATGGGGGATATATTGATGTTTTCAGACCATGTTGATCCTGTATTCAGCCTCTTAAATTTTCAGTTTTGTTTTTAGTACATTCTAGCTTTCTTTGTCTCCAGAGTTAAATTTGACACTTTTTAATGCAGAGCTTTCTAGAACTTTTTCATCTGGCTTCTTTTAAGAGTAGCACAAAGGATTTTCAGGAGAATTATTTCCTTTAGGTTTTGATCTTCATTAGTTTATGTCCTCAGACATATAAAAGTGGATTAAGTGTCACTAATGCAACAGAATACATGCAACAGAAACAGGCTGTCAGCAAAAAAAAATCTGCCATGAAATGTCAGCCTAATTATTTGTCTGAGGTACCATGTTGCCCCAGGGAAAGTCAACAGGGGCTTTTCTATCTTCTCTAGCCAGAACTCATCAGAATCCATCCTTTAATTGTAATTTGAATTCAGAGTAAGAACTTTAATTCCATTAAAGTAAAGTGTTGTTTTGAAGGAGAAAGGTCAGGGGTGCAAAGCCCAGAACACATACTGTCATCTTTTTATTGCTGGTAACAAAAAAAAAAAAAAAAAGGGGGGGGTGGGGGGAAGAAAAAGTCTTTCCCAGGTTTGAAAGAAGAGTGAAGCATGGTGCTTGGGAAGCCAAGCATAGGCTGAACCATGTGGTTCTTTTTGTTGGTACCAGTTGTAGTCTGACTCCTTAAATGGCAGGGGAGGGGAATGTCAGGAGCACACAAGGGCATTGAAATAAAGCTCAGCTAGCCCAAAGGAAAATCTACATGCATGTAACTTGAAGAATAAAGGCAAGATACGGATGGTGCATTTTTTATTGATGATTTTATGTTTATATTCACTTCACTCTTCCCATGTGCTTTTTTTCCACACGTGTGGTTGATTGAGCTGAGCTGGCAAAATTCTGTAAGTAGTGACCAAGGCCTTCTCAGTCCCCAGCCATGGATACACTGCCCTGCCATTGCAGCCCCAAATCAAAATTTTGCAGTAGGAAAAGGTCCATAATAGAGCCACAGTGGGTTTTAACACAACAGACCCTAATCACATCGCTCTGCCAGGCTGATTAGAGTTTAATTGCAATCACCATTTGCAGCCAGAGCACACTTCCCAACCATATATATATGTGTGTGTGTGTGTATGTGTATGTATGTGTGTATATATACATCTATATACACACATACATATATGATTTTCCTAATAGTGTTCTGTATTTATTGACCAGTTATTTTCAAAAATAATCTTTAAATTACAAAGGTGTTTATGTTGGGGTTAGAAGTCACATAATGCTGTGCTTCACTTTTTTTATCAACTCTGAGGTTGTTAACTGTGTTAATAATCACCTCAGAGGGGCACTTCAAGACCAGCCCAGGGCAGGCAGTGATATTGTACCCATCATCTGAAGCCCTGAAGAAAGAATTCCCAGTATTTCTAAATGATGCATTTAAGATGTTCTTGGGCCTTCCAGGACATCTGCTCTCCAGAGCAGATCACAGCAGATCATGCAGCATATTTCAAACCTTTTTTCTGTCACCTCCTTAATGTTGGGACACAGGACTGCTTGCACTGTCTGTGCCCATGGAAGCTCTCTTGCCTTCTTTAGAAATAAGTGTAGCTTTTAATGTTGGTGCCAATGAATTGCTCCCCATGTAGAAAATAAAACAGGGAAGGGAAAAGTGCAAGAAGAAAAATTTCAGTCAGCAGTGAGGTAGAACAGCACTGATTATTGTGCTTGTTTTACTTCTGTGTGTGTCATTGTGGGTTTATTAGTGCATTCTTGAAACATATTGTAAAGTAGCAATATTTACAATACTGATCTTTTGTTCATCTTTTGTTGCAGAGGTGACTTTTTTGCAAGGGCCTGGCTTTTTTCAACCAGTTTGTATTGCCTGTCAAGAATTTTCATGTTGATTCTTGAAAACCTGCTGCAGAGTCTTCCCTGTTTACTATTCAGTCCTGTTTCCTTCTTCCTTTAGCAGGTAAGCACATGTTTCTGCAATACTAATTCCAACTGGAAAATGTTTCCAAATTCAGACACCTGGAGAGTTTGTTTTGTTGGACTCAGTAGGGTTAACATCTCTCTTCCAAAATTTCTGCCCCAGGAAAATACCTGAATAATAATGCAGTACTTTGGAGTGTTTAGCATCAGTGCATGTCAGTCTGCATCCATCTAGCTTTAATGCAACTCAAAAAATGCTATGTGTGAACTTTCAGCTGGGAATCTATTTGGTGAGTGAGCAGTGTAGAAAATTGCTTGGATTGTTGCTGTCTGAAAGGAACCTCTAAATAACTTTAGGGACACCTGAGGAAAAAAAAGCCCTGAAGAGGAGAGCCAGAGGAAGGGTGATGGAGAAGTTGGGGTATCACTCACCACAGCAGCCTCAGGCTGAACAAGAGCATTCAGTTCATCAAGATGACAGCCAGTGTTGCAGAAACAGATTCAGCTGCCCTGGCTGGCTGTGCACTAAAGCAACAAGGGATTCTCAAATGACCCCTGTATGATCAATATATATAGATGGGTGTGGCAAGAAGGGACACTGAGCAGCTGAGCTGCAGGAATGTTTTACACAGCTGCAGCTCTTCTGCAGGAGGGCCTGGCCAAACCCTTAATATGCATTGTTAGAGTTGGATTTGTGTTGGAGATTCAAGGGTTTTAGGAAGAAAAACGTTTTTAATGATTTCTCGAAATCACTTTTGTTAAATGCTAGTCATCAAAGGAGAGTGTGTGTGGTGGTGTGCAAGTGCATTTATGTGAAAGGAAAGTAAATGTGCTTACTCTGTCTTTGATGTTGTTCTGTTTTCCTTTTAACATTATCATCTCATGTAGGAACTCTTGTGTTTTTCAAAACAACTTAGAAATTTTCCCAGAAAACAGTTGTCAGTTTCCTCCTGCTAAAGGATTTTCTTTCTGAATATGCAGAGATTTATTTACTTTATCACTAAACTGCAGAATCTAACCTCTGCCATGGCTTCAGCTTTTTTCCTGTGTTTTTAAAGGAATGAAGTCTTTTCTAAAGGGTTGGCTCTTGAAAACCTTTATTTTGATTTACTTGGTAGTAATGCATGCTTTCTTCCCAATCTGTATGGAATGGGAATGGTGGGAATTCCTGTTCTGTGCTACGTTATTGCAGTGGTAGCTGGATTTTTCCTTGGTCTCATCCCAGGGAGCAGAGTGAATAGTCCCCTATAAACTGCAGTTTGCCAGAACTTTGCATGGCTCTAATCATAGTCACAGTGTTGGGTTGGAAAGGACCTTGGGGGTCATCCTGTTCCAGCCATGGCAGGGACACCTTCCACTATCCCAGGTTGCTCCAAGCCATATCCAGCCTGGCCTCGAACACTTGCAGGGATGTGAAAACTGTGTCACACGTTTCAGACCTACAGCAGGATTTTTCTTGTTCTGTGAGCTGGGCACAGATGTTTCAAACAGAGAAAAATGAGCCCACTCATTTTTACTTGTGCTGCACTTTTTGTCCCTTGGGATTTTGAGGGTGCTGTTCAGGTACTGCGCCTGGGTTCCCTGACATGTGAGTTAAGGATGTCAGGAGCAGAGAGGGGATATTGTACAATGGCAGCTTGATAGTCCCAAGTCATGAGGAGTCTGGGCATCGCTTCTCTCTTCATCAGTGATTCATCTGGAGTGGGTGAGGGAAGAATTACTCAGGCAGGAAATCCCTGCTACCTCTGCCTGCATGATTTCAGGCATACCCAGAAAGTTTCTGCTCCTGAACTTTACAACCTTCCCTAAAACAAATGCCCACATCTGCTCTTAGCTAAATTAACAGTCTACCAAATAATCTGCTGCCAAACATGAGTTCTGTCAGCTGGAACTCCAAATACAGCTCCTAGGAAGATTCAGCCGCTGCCACCAGAACTAAAAGCTCCTTTCATGCTTCACTGCAATATTTTAAGTGTTCACTGCATACAACCTGTCTTTAATTTGTTCATCGTTAAACTTTTTATTTTTGGTATTCTAAATAACTCAGAGTGAACAGAGACACATGTGTAAGCCCTCTGTTCTTAGTGCAGCATCTGCAAACTATCCTGTTATGATTTGTTTATAGATTGCCATGTAATCTGTAACCGTACTGTGATGGACAGTGAGATCAGAGTTCCCCCCATGCAAGGACACATTATTAAACATTATGCCTTGAGCAACTTACCAGCACCCTGACAGAGTGTTTGCTGACTGGAAATATCAATCTCTTTTGAAAAATCGCTGCCTTCTCACTGCAAAACCAGTATTTTATAACCACTTGGGCTATTTTCTTTGCAAAAATGCATTACTTGGCTGCCAATATAGGAAACTTCAAGCAATCCTTAAAGTTTCCTTAAGATCCTTAAAGTAATGGGGGCTTCAGGCCCATTAGTTTCTATCTGCAGGCCACAGCCTTGGTAAATGTTTGTACATAGGTATATATGTACATAGGTTTATACATTACTCTCCAGATGTGCCTTGTGTTATTTCATGGCAGTGTCACAGGTTTCAAATCCAGCACATGCAGAAGCCTTGGCATGTCAGGGCCAATCAGAGACACATTTGCTGTCCTCATGAGGAGACAGAAGTCAGTAAGAGTGTGTTGAGATAATAAAGGAGGTTAGAAGGGTTTACTGTGTCACAGCAGAGGAGCGCTCATTTTTATAGTAATTAGTGTTACGGGAAATTCCTGGCAAAATTGTAACTCTTTGTTTGCTCCTTTCTTCACCTCCTCCAAATCCAAAGAGAAGAACCTGGCAGTATTTTTATTTATTGTTCGGTTATTGTTCACTGCTGGAGGGTGTAACTTGAGCTGAAGTCTCTCTAAAATTTCATTTGATTCCCTAGCCACAAGATGTTCTTAGCCAGTCTTTCCGTTCAGGCTGTGTCATGTAAGCCTTTGTCCTTTTTCTCTGAGTCTCTCAATGCCTTTGGTCAGCACCAGATTCTCCTGGAAATACTAATTTAATATCTCCCAACTTGAAATACCAGCTGAGCTTATACCAGTGATAGCTCTCAAAGATTTCTTCATCCAGAGTCAGAGCATGTACTTGAGGAAATTAAACATTTGTTAGTTGGGTACCAGATTATTTATACTTGGATTATGATCAATCAGGCAAAAAAAATTTATGTAATCTAATTTTAGGTATTTCGAGCACATACCCAGTATGACTTTCCTGACCAGGTTGAAATCCTTTAAAGGATGCAATGCATTGCACCCTGAATGTGCCCAGTTTTCTCCAGCAGTTACAAAATGAGATCTGGATTTTCCTGTACATTTTCTAATAGCTAGAGCTGAAGGAGCTTAAAAAAATGGAAGACCAAACAGGAATGACAGAACTTTATCTCAAGAGTGCCTTAAATGCACCCTCAAGTTCTGACCTCCCAGGCCACTGCACTGCTGTTGCTGTGGTCATGAGTGTCTTGTCTTTCTTCATAGCTCTTTTGCAGAATTCAAGCAAAAGGAAGAAAATAAATCAAGTTCTGTTTCCAGTTTTCATCTCTTTACTTATTTGCCATCTCATGAGTACAGATATTAGTAAAGTGTGGATACAAGCATAAATATTCTATCTAGAGATCCTCCTGTTAATACTAGGGGAAAGAATTCTACCATATAACAGCTGACGTCTTACATTTATTACATTGAATTTTGCAGTAAGTAAAGAAAGATAAAAGTAGTACCTTTAATTCCTCTTCCATTTTCTCCAGGACAGGTCATGTCACTGAGGTCTGAATAATCCTCCAGAAGTTAAATTATGAAGATTACTGAAACAGGGCTTCAAAAAAAATATAATGATATGGGCTTGAAAGTTGATTGAGGTTTTTAATAATGTCTTTAGAACTTGTGTTCTGCATTTGAACTGAAATGGGACTTCTAGCTGTTTCAATGCCTGGCACTGATAACTAAATAACATTTCTTGATAAAGGTCTAAGAAAAGTGTGAAATGCAAGTGAGTCCTGGTTATATTTTCATTAAACCTCTCAACTAGATCTTAAAGCATCAGATAGTTTTGTATGCCTTTGGTTTTGACTACAAAAGTTTAGTCCCTCTCATAGGGAAGCACAGTTATACACTTAATAATTCAGCCTTTAAAATGAAGGCTTCTATACTGTTTATTGGTTCATTTTGGGGTTTTTTTTAAAAAAAAACTACCGGGTACCAGCAACAGGTTGGAAAGCCTCTTGCCATTTTAAAAGAATACTTGAAGACATTTGAACCAAGAAAAAAATTTAATTGGAAGCATTAGATAGGAAACAATACACTACAGTAAAAAAACCTGGATTCAAATTATCTTTATGCCAGTTGTAATTAAAAGTTCAATTCTGGATACTCTCCTTCCTCAGAGAGTTCAGATCCAGAGCCAAAACTTTCTTTTGGAACTAATCTCTGTAACAGATGACTGATAAAACCAGCATAATGACATGTACATATCTACATGCACATAACTCCATTTTCACATGTGGAGGATTAGGTGAGGATCAGTTTAGATTTATTTTATGAAAAAGTGGTTTGAGTCCTTTCCCTGTCCTCCTCCCTGGCTCCTTCAGTCTGCTCAGATGTTTGTGCTGCACAAACAATGCAGAAAGCAAGACTGCTTTATTTATTTTTAGCAAGAAGATAAACGTTTTGGTTTCATTTCTTCCCTCTGTGTTCATCAATCAAACTAAACAGATGACCTAAAAATTGATGCAAACAAATGGCGTCCCAAGTCCCTTTGTCCATTTTGTAATTGCATGCAGCAATCCCACAGAAGGTATTTTTGCATTTTCTTTTCTTTGCATGCATTGGTGATTCACTCCTTAGAAGGGATTCACCCCTTTTAGGAGACGGAGAATTGACTGGTTTCTTGACCTTTTATCTCTGCGAGTAGAAATGCATGAACTCACTTGGAAAAAATATGAACCAAGCCAAAACATTACACAGGATAAAATTAATTCCAATTCTGAACATTCTGAGACTGAGGAGGGGGAAAAAAGGAAATGTATTTTCCCCCCTTTTCTTTTGGCTGATGCCCCTACAATTTGAAAGCAGCAAAATACCACAGCAGGGACTAAAGCTTTAAAGATGCAGCAAAACCTCATCACCTCAGGTGTCATTGTGTTCCAGCCTTGCACAGATGGGCCTGAAATGAAATTTTAGGAAAAGTAGGTTGACACAAATGGTTTTGCCAGGTTTTAAGAGTCAGGGTGAGCAAAGGCTGCAGTTTTTCCACAGGACCAAGCTTTGTCCATCCTCCTGTGATCCTCGCTGGGAAGATGTCAGGTTGGTGAAGTTTGGTGTAAACTTCTTTATAGAGACCAAAGTATCTCAAAAGGACTTGAAACAGAGATTTGAATGTGGAGATTGCCACACTCCAGGCTTCACCACTCATTAAAGGTTTTCAGTTTTATTTCTTTTTTCCAATGATATTCCCAAAATGGAGCATGCTCCACAGGAAGCAGTTCACAAGTGCTGGCTGCAAGTATGGGGCTCCCTGGCCTGTGTCTGTCTGTATGAAGGAGTTGTGCATTCTAGAAACATTGCTTTTTTGTACCAGGATCCCAGCAGAACATCTGGGAGCCTTGCTCAAGTGAAGTCCTTCAGCTTTTCTGTTCCAGAGTGTGGGAGCTCAGTCTGAGTGGTCTTTAAAACTGCTGGCCCTAGAGCAGCCAGCCTGGAAGATCCTGGATGGCTCAGAGCTCCCAGTGCCATGAAGCCTAAAATATTTATGGTTCCAGCAGTTTTCTGGGGGGCACCCAAAAAAAGAAAAAAAAAAAAAAAGAGCATGCATTTAGAGAGCTTGAGCTGTTTTGCAATGTAAAGTTACTATCACCCAGGTTTGGAGAAGAGATAATTTGAAATTATGAAATGGAGCCTGGTGAACATAATAGCAGGACTCATCAGGAGAGAGAGACAGGGCATGTACCATAACACAGACAAAGACTCACAGACCTTCTGAATGACACCTGTTCTTCCACTGCATTCCCCAGTAGCTTGAGGAGGCTGCTGTTTATGCTGACTTTAGAGAAGGAGAAGTACCTCAATTAAATATCTAGTTGTTGCTGCCTTGTGGGGAAAAAGCCGTTTTCTGTAAGGAAATGTAATGGAATGTGCTTTACCTCCTGGGTAATGAGGCATTCCTCCTAGGTGATAACTCAGATGTTGATATCATGTTGTATCTGATTGAAGGCTGAGACTGGCTAATGAGCTGCAGTGACAGTGAAGAGTTTTTGCAAACCTTGCTGTGGAGTCTAAAAAATTCCATTACTTTGCCATTTGAGATAAATTATTTCCCAGAGCATCCTGAGAAAACACTCAGAATGTGATACATACTTGAGAGTTCACAGTACTGGACCTGCTGACCTGGTGAAATGAAGATTTAAAGGTACAAGTGTAAAATAATTTGTGCAATTAAGGCTTTTTATCCTCTGGCTGTTTGCACTGCCCAGTATCTCAGTCTGCAGGGACTGTCTCAGCATGAGAAAGCGTGAAGGATGTGTGTGTGAAGGATGGCAAGAAGTCTCCATTTTTAAGTTCCTATGGAAGTTCCATCACGCTGAGTGCTGCAGAGCCCAAGTGCACAGATAGATGTTGCAATTTCGGATTGTCTTTTAAATCTCTGGCGATTTTTCCATTCAGAAAGATACCCTTGTGAAGCAAAGGGAGAATGATGAATTTTCTGAAAGGATCCATTTGTATTGAACACCAGGCTTTTCTTGATTCTTGCAGGACTACAGGATTTGTTCCAAGGACCTATATAGCAACATGCAAATACCAGCAGCGTAACACCACCAGAGTCAAAGATTCCCCCAGTTTGCAGGGCTTGGGGTCTGAAGTCACCTCCCTGACTTAGGCACAGGAGGGGACAGTAATCTCAAGGCACAGTTCATGTTTCTAGCCATACTCAGAGGGAGCATTACACAAAGCATGCTATGGCACTGAGAGAAAGACAGGATATTACTTGTAACTAACAGCTGCCCACCAGTGCAGTCCATTAGAAACTCAGTGAGTTGCTGAAGTGGGTTCTTTATCTTGGTGACCTTCCAAGGCAATCAGGGCCTTCTTGGAAGACCTTGAATCGGAAATGTTTGGATATAAGAAAAACAGCAGTGTGCAGCACACACTTCTGATCTCTCAGGGTTCACAGATTTGGAAGTTCACAGATTTGGAAGCCATATATAACTGTAGAAGACAGCCCTGAGATACTGTAGCTGCTGCATCAAGGTCATGGTGTTCTGGGAGCCAATTAAAATTATGCAAGATAGGCAGTTTAGGAAAGAATTCACATAGAGCTCAGGAAGGCGAAAAATCATGTGTATCATGAGCTCAAAGACTTTGTAAGATTAATTTTCCACTATCTCGTGATCTTGTAATAAGAGCGCAAAGTATTTTATATGTTTGATTTACTTATGGATCAGAACTCAAGACTTTATTTTCTAAATCAGAATTTAAGATCTGACTTCCATTTAAGGGCAAAGTTTTGAGCTTGCCTTGGAGTATACACTGGTTACAGTGGGTTGTTAATTCACAGAGTGGGCAACAGTAATTCCTGAAACAGGTACACTTGGCACTCAGAACCCCATCTCCTTTCCTGGGGGCATGTGAGTGGAAGGTGGTAATGCCAGAGGTCATATAATCCAGAGCACTGGTCCTCACTTCCTCCAGAAGAACCATTGCATTTTTTTGGACCACTGCACTGTCTCTTAATTCCTAGAACCTTTACAGAGGTAACTAGGAGCAGTACTACAAGCCAGAAGAATTGATTTACCATGGAAAGCTTGATATTTTGGATGGCGTTGTAACAGGCCTATTCCTATCCTAGTTCTCTCTTAGTGCCTTTATCCTGAAGAACAAGACAAAAACGATTTCGCTGTCTACTGTATTTTAAGAACTGCTTTTATTGCTATGCTCTATAAAACCAAAAACTGCTGACGCAGGGGCTGGGATTTCATGGATGCTTTCAGCAGGTATTGCTGAATTCATGACCTGTGTTAGTTTATGCTGGGGACTGGGGTCTGTATCTGAGCTCAGGGCCCTGTTTTGCTGGCTGGAGAACAGAATGAACCCCCAAAGTGAAAAGGGTAAAGAAGAGCTCACAGTCCAAACAGGCGTACTGAAAGCTGGATTCCCTGAGAGCCAGCTGAGGAGCGGTTTGCAGATACTGTGTTAGTACCAACTATTTTCCTTTCCCTTTATATTTAAAAACTGCCTGAGGAGGAATTAGCTAGCCAAGAAAGACAAAAAACGAAGAGGGAGCACAAAAGCAAAGGGTGCAGGAGAAGCAGGAAGTGAGCAAGGTGGGGAGGCTGAGGAGCTCAGTGTAATGAATGTCATCCATCAGCAGACTGTGAAATGAAACTAGAATTGGATGGTTGCTGCAGTCTGGATGGCTCTTTGCTCACATGCAGGCCTCTCTGCTGAGAAAACCTCCTAGGCACACTCATGCTGCTGAAAAACCTCTGGGAGGGAAGGTGCAGGAAATGGGCCCTGGTTGCCTGCAGGTTGCCGTGGCACGGATGGCCAGGTTTGGTGGCAGCCAGTGTATCTCTGAGGCAGGCAGGGGAGCTGCAGCTGCCGTGGGTTGCCTGAAAGTCAGGTCTGAAGGTTTACAGGATGGATTGTTGACTGCAGAAGTATCAAGAGGGGCAGAGCATCCCTTTCTAGCCCTGGTCAAAGGGATCTTCTTGGGTGTCACCTTGTGATTGCTCAGGAAGGAGATACTGTCACGAGCATTTCTTTGTCACAACCTAAAAGACAAATGCCATGTGTGAATCCCACCTGGAGGTGAAGGGGCAGAAAGCCCAACTCTGTCCAAAGGGAGGCAGCTGTGGTCATGCAGGCATGTTTGGTCACAGGATGCAGAAGTACAGCAGGTGCTCCAAAGGTTGGGAAGGTGTCTGAGTAAGGCCAAGTCCTCTCTTACAAATCAGTGCTTGGCTGTGGTGAGGGCAGAAATAAGATGAAAAACTAGCAAAACCAAGGCTGTCTAGGACTAACCTCAATAAACAAAAAGATGTCCTTAAAGAGTGCTTTATCTCCAGAAGTTGCAGAGAGTCAGTGGGATGGAGGAGGAAGGGTGTAAAGACCCTGTTTAGTTTCATACTTTCTTCACTCTCTTTATTCTTTGTTTTCTGATGATAAAGGGGCTTTATGTAGCAAAGGAATTGATGAGTCATAAGGTTTACAACTTCATTTCCTCCTGGCTCTTTTTATTTTTTGCTGATGGTTGCATCTCCTTCCTTTCTGCCAGCATGGCAGGATGTGCTGTGCCTTTAAGAAGGCTGTGCTGTTCTGTCAGAAGACTAATTCCTGAGCTTTGGCATGCCATGTCAAGGCATGCCTTCAGTTCTGTGGTGCAGTTTATGAAAAACTCAAACGCATTTTTCTAGGGAGATTTTTAACTCCTTTCTGCCTCAGAGACACTTCACCAGTCTATTCTTTGGTTGCAAAGTGTGCACCACTTAGCATCACTATAGGAAGTTCATCTCTCTTCTCCAAAAGAGATAAGGAGATAAAAGTGAAGTAGTGGGCTGCTTTTTTTTCTTTTTCCAACTAAAATTTTTATTTATTGAGTTGTTTCATTTCGTGGCAAAGCTCTGAATGGTAAATAAAGCTGAGACAGCAAATTCTTTTCCTGTTTATATCCTCCCACTGGTACCAATATCACTGCAGTGCTCACCTGTCATTGCAGTAGCAGAGTGGTGTAGTCTAAAACTCATTGACCCATAGCAGTCAAGATTAGGTAACATTAGGTAACTAAAATGTAAGGTGGTTTTTTGTGTTTTTGGGGGGGTTTTGTTTGTTTGTTTGTTTTTTGTTTGTTTGTGTTTGTTTTCCTCAAACAAATATCATTCTTTTGAAACCAAGTATATGACTGGGGAGGGCTGCCTGGATTTTTTTTTCCTGATGTTTTCTAGGCACAGCAATACAGTCTTTCAACCACAGGTCCCAGCAAGAATGTTGCAGACCTAACTGTGACATATCAGGAGGTATCTGTCGAGTAACCCTTGTGATTTAAAAGCATTTTTGATACAAGGGCCTGAATCTGTATGATAACATGGTTTTCTAGTAAAAGCATAAATAATCTTCAACTTTCATCTTGTATTTATCTACCTCTATATTGTTTTAGGCCCTGAAATAGAAGTAAGTCCAGGTAAGCAGAAATTCCCCTCTGACTCTGGCAGCTCTGGGACTTGCTGTGCAGTCGCTCGCAGGATGTGGGCCCCACAGATCAAAGAATTCTTTCTAGTAGAGACAGGCCTGTTTTTACCAGGAGAAGTGTTGGAGGGGAAGAGAGGGAGCTAGGGCTGGCAGTGCCTTCCTCACTGAGGTGGTTGTGTGGCTCTGATTAAACTGCTTAACCTTTGAGCTGCAGGTTTTGTGTGAGCTGAATAGTGGTATTAGAACCGTGTACAGCATGCTGGGCTTAAACGAATTAACTGAGCAGTACTTTACAGTCTCAGCTCTGTGATTGTGCTGAGTGCAGTTGTTCTATTTAAGAAGCTTGTAGTGCTCCTTCTTGAGCCTTGGGGAGGTCTCCTCCCAGTAAGTCTGACAGTGGAGAGCAATCTGTGCTGCTGAGCTGCTCTGGGAGCAGTGCAGGATTGACAGCACTGCATTCACCAGGGGCTGCAGAAGCACAGCTGCAGCACAAGCCCTTCCCAGGAGTTCTGTCTCTCTGCCACCCAGAAATCCCCAGCTGCCTGTTCCCTGCAGCATCCACTCATTCCTCTGCTGGAATGGGAAACAGAGGTCCAGGATCTCCTGATGTCTCTGCCACGGTCTTATGGGGTGGCCTGGGCAAGTCACACCACCTCTCTCTTCTTCACTCCTAATGCTGAAGTGCAGATTTTATCTTCTCCCTTCATACCCAAGAAGTGCTTAGGTGAAGTTAATAAATGACATAAAGTCAAGCATGTCTGTGGACTCACAGCATGGTATAAATACAAAGTATTAATCTGTGATTATGGGTGGAGGTAGCCCTTGTTGAAAATTATTTATTCTGTCATAAATCAATATTTGGTTGGGTGTAATCATAAAAAGGAGAAGGAAGTGTAGGGAAAGCCTGTCTCCTGTTACAAATTGTTCAGAAGATTGGAATGCTGGCTCACCTGTGGTTTTGGTGCATCTGTTGGCTCTGAGTGTAGTACTGGTTACTGAGACTGATGAGGTGGCATATAAATAGAATGACTTCTACAGGTGTAGTATTTCACCATACAGATGGAATCAAAGAGTTAAAAAATCCAAGGATTTAATGCAGTATAATAACATCTTGCAAAACCTGTCAAATTCACAGAAAGTGAGAAGCACAACAGCAATTGAACTAGGTGGAAAGTGAAATTAGAGGGAATTACATTGCCACTTGTTTATCTAACTAGTTGTTTCACTTCGCAGGGCAGACAAACATTTTATCTGAGCCCTTAGCAGAAGCTTAGGCCGAGCTGCTCTCCCCAGCTGTATTATCCACAGAGATGGAGTGCCCTTCATCCTGTTTGGATAAAGCAGTGTTCTGCTGGAGCTGTTTGCTCCCTCATTTGTGTGCTGTAGAAGACATCTTGTCCCTTAGAATGGGGAGATATATATATATATATGTATAGTTGTATTTGTTTTCCTTTTGTTGCCATATACATAATGGATTGCTGTTTGTGTGAAGGGTTTAAACATCTGGAAGAGACTGGGGATAGTGATGTCTTTGTCCCTAGGTTAGAGGTGAGACTGCAGGTCCCTTCCAAAGTGAAATGTTATCTGCCATCTACTGTGATGCTCGTTTTTACACTTGAGAATTTTAATGTGGGAAGGGCAATTCATACAATGCCAGTTCAAGCAGCTGGGTAAAACCACTATGGCTAAAACTGGCACAAGGTAAAAATAGATTTATTCCTTTAAGTAGTGCTGCAATTGGTTCCCATGGAGCTAACATCAAATACAAATTTTGGAAGTAAATAATCTTATCTAGCCTTTGTTGAATAGTGAGAGGAATTGGGTTTTTTATTAAAACATGTCAGTATATGATGCACATAGGGCAAAGCTCCCTGATAAAATTGACTTTTCCTGTAATGTAAGCTTTGTCATGTTACTTGGACACCAACAAATCTGGTTATAGCCTGAATCTAGACAACAGGCTATCGCAGATGGAAAGAGTCAGTAGAAAACAGGAAGAAAAAAAAAAGAAAAAAAGGATAAGTTTTTCTATTGCAGCCCCTTTGCAGTGAGTGGAGGTTGCTCTGCAAGGAGCCTTTGTGGCTTTTACCAGACTATTTGCAGATCAATGCCGCAGCAACAGAAGAGCAGTTCTTATGTTCTGGCTCGGTCTGTTGCAAACTATCCCAGAAGATTAGCCAGGCACTCCTGGATTTAAAACAACTGCAAGTGAGTGACAGTGAACTAAGCATGGGGTGGAGTCTCGTTAGCAGCAATATCCTTCAGCTCCACTGCTACAGTCAGAAAGATTTTTCCTTTGAAGATAAGACACCTGGAGCTTTTGTAGAAACTTAGTGCAGCTGCTATCGCAATTTAAAAATAAAAAAAAAAACCCAATAAAAGGCAGAGAAAGGCGAAGCATCTGGCTCTTCTGTGTGCCACCAAAAATTCCTCCAAACGCTGAACCCCGACCATCACTTTTCATTGTGCAGTTCCGTTCTTGCGAATCCTTTGTGCGAGGCTTTGAGCCAGAGCAGCCTCTGAGGGTGTGGATGCACGGGTGAGAGTGTGAGTGTTCAGTGTCGTAATGTGGCAGGGCACAGGCGATTATGAAACTTCTCAATAAAGTCTCAGTGCGTCAGTATTGACTACTTGCGTTTGTTCTTTGTTTTTTGTTTTGGTTTTGTGTTTTTTTTTTTTTCCCTGTCCGTTGCCCTCCAGTTTCGTTTCCGTTTATGAGTGCAGGAAGAGGGGAGGGGAGAGGGTGGGAAATGCTGCAAGACCCCCGCAGGCTGCTGGAGGAGGCAGGCAGCTCCCATGACAGGTGGAGCACGGCAGTGCTGAGCGACATTCCGGGGCCACGGGGAAGGGAAGGGAAGCCTGCCCACTTGGGACAGCTGTGCTTACAAGGGGCCCCTTCAATGTGCCACAGCAGCAGCCAGGAGCCTGACTGACTTTTCGAAAGGGCTGGAGAAATTATTAACCACAGTTGATGACGTCAGAGTTGATCTGATTAAAGGTTTGTTTTCTTGCTGGCAGAGGTGTGCTCCGTAGAGACTGGTTCTCTCTTCTTTTTTTTTTAAGTTTCTTTTTTGAACAGCAAAACGGAGGGAAGTGCTCGCGCTGCCGCCGCTGCCCCAGCCGCGTGTGTATGTGTGTGAACAGGATGGTGTATCTGCACACGCAGACACACATTTGACCATGAGGACTCTTCGCAGGTTGAAGTTCATGAGTTCGCCCAGCCTCAGTGATCTGGGCAAGAGAGAGCAGGCAGCCTTGGATGAGCGGGGGACCCAGCAGCGCCGGGCCTGCTCCAACGCTACCTGGAACAGGTAAGGTCATACAGGGTGCCGGCTCCGGGCAGCCCGGCTGTGCTCTGCACTGGGATTGACTGTGCAGTGCCTGCTCTGTGGGCTGCAGGCTGGCTTGGGACTGGAGCACGCACTCAGACAAGCACAGCAGTGCCTTTTCCCCCGTGCTCTTTCTGATAGCAAAGAGACCCTGCCTTCCCTTCAGCCTTTGTGACAGACAACGACTTCTTTCACAGAGTCCAGCTACAAATATATATATCTTTGCGTCTGTCTAGATATTCTCATTCAAAGTTTATATGGCTTATTTTTTTTTAAACTACATGTGCACAACTATTAAAATACATACTTTTTATCTGCATATCTATGGCTGTTGCTGGTGGTTGATAGAGTTATAACAAAGTCTACTAAGTTTACTCATGTTAGTACAAATAGGTGTGTGCCTGTGTGTATGTACACATGCAAGCACCTGCACTTTGGACAGGGAAAATAAGTCCTGATTGTTTTCTTTGTGTTTATACATTTTAATTCTTCAGCTGTTTTACAAGAAAACCGATGAAAACATCATGCTGGAAGTGTATCAATTACCTCAGCTATTCAGAAGGCGTCTTAATGTCCATTTTGGTGACTGTCTTAAATGATGAATCTGTCTCCAAATTGTTAGGAATTAAATTCTTAGGTCATTTTTGAAAATGAAATGTCACCTCCTGCATCACAGCTTGAAAAGTGTCGTCTGTAGTATATTATAATTGTATAGTGGTACAACTGCAGGAAGAAAAATACCAGTAATCTACAGACACATTTGCTAAAACTCTGAGAAAAATAAAATATATAAAATATCGTATCTTCTGTCCTTCTCACCACTCAGTTTATGGTTTCATGTCTGTATTAAGAATTAGTTTTTAAATGCCAACAGTGCACTAAACTCTGAAACTGTGCTGATCACAAAAGAGACTGAGTTTCTTCTCAGATATCATTCTGTTTGTATGACCCTGAGTTGTACCTGATGTATGGATGGATGGTGATGGTGGCTCAAGGATAAATGGGCCGTCTTGGGGCAGCTGATACTCAAACTAGAGGATTTTCCTAGCTGAGATGAAGCAAGAGATTGTTTCTTTTAATTTGGACAGGGCAGGTACAGCTCTGGCCAGTCAAGGAGCTGGACACCTGCACGTTTCATCCAAACAATTACACCTTTCCCTTTGCCTGTTCCTTGGATAGGTGGCTGTGAGTAGTCCTGTCACTGCTTTGCATGAACTGAGACCTAACCATGCTTTCCACCCCTGGGCTGCCTTTTCCCAGTGTGTGGATTGCCAGGCTGTCCTTTTTGGTGGCGTGCTCCCCTGAAATGCCTGAGAGCGCTAGTGGGGTTGTGTGGTGCAGGTCAAGTGGGCATCATGGTGTGCCTGCATTAACAGCTGCCTGCAGCCGGGGCAGGTATTGCAGATCTGAGCCAGTTGCACTGCATGGGCAAAGGGAAGGACCTTTATTTCTCATTTAGTGCAAGGCTTTCTTCTGGGTGAAAGAGAGAGTGAGGGTAATTCTTCTTTCAGGCTCAGGAAGACTTGTGTCATCTGTTACTTATAAGAAACTCAGATATTCTACAGGCTGTAAAACTGGATCTTTATCCTGAGGAAGGTCAGGTCTTAAATGATACTGAATTAGATGGATTAAGAAGTTATTCACTGTGTCTTCTGCCTATCATCAGTGCATGCCCATCTTGATGTATATAGCAGAGTCTAGTCTTGAGGGAATCTGGGTTCATCTCTCCTGGGGAGGCTGTAATGTTCCTGGGCATATAAAGTTTGACTCACCAGAAATCTGGTCTGGATTTTTAAGATCTTGGGCTGTGGAATTTCTTTTATTTTTCTGCTGCGAAATTGAAACAACCCAACACAGGACACTTTGCGTAGTTTGGTTTACAGGAATATTTTCCCTTCCAAATGAAATGATTGCTTGTGTTCATTCCATGTAAGCATAAGAGCTTGCTGATCAAGGAAGCCAAGATGCACCAGCAGGGCTCTCCCCTCTCACCAAGCCTGGCTGTTCTATATTTAAATGTCTGCTGTTTTCTTGCCTAATGTTAGCAGCTGTGCCTGGGTGTGGCATGTGTGTATCTGCTTTTCAAAGAAGCTTTGAATCAAGCTCATGTGAACTGAGGTGGGGAGAGGTGAAGTGCAACCCATGTCAGGTTTGGCCCTGCACAAACTGGCTGATGCCATGCTGAAAGGCAGATCTCTGAGGCAGAGCAAGGATGCTGGCCCTGTCCGTGCCAGGGACTGAAGAGCTGAAGTGCTGCTGGTGGGGTCTTTTGCAGGACACCAGCTCCATCACTGTGGGTGTTTTCAGAGGAGGGGGTGGATGCATGGCTGCCCTTCTGCACTTGTTCTGTGCGTGGCCACCGTGGTCCAGTGATGTCCCCTCTGCCACCTCTGCCCCCTTCACACCAGTCTGAGCTCAGACTGGTCACACCTGAGAATTCTTTCTGCATTCGGGCACCAGGGGAGGACAACCTGAAGGAGCCTGATTCAGGAACATGGCACTGTGGTAGCAAGGAAGGTCACTTCCTCCCTGATGACTTCCCTTCAGGTCTGAACGAAAATGCAGAGAAGCTTCTCAGCACTGTTACATCAGAGGGAAATCGGTGCCAAGCTGCTGTCTGCTATTAGGCAAATGAGACTTTATATCATGGCTTTTTCAGAGCTTGCTTTCCCATGCACCCCAGATGTGTGCAGTTAACTAGCAACCAACAGCAACATAGCGGAACAATTCACTTCATTACCGCTCACAGAATTTGCATTGGATTAAAATAGTTCAGATTTTTTCACTGGAGCTGTCTTCAGTTCTTGTTCTCCCCCCACCCCCAACCCTCGTTTCTGCTTCAGGCAAAAAAATGGGCTGAATGCTGACTAAAGCAATTGGACTGAGAAGCCCAGGAGTCTTAATCCTGAGCTCACACACCAGGGGGCTCACTCAGGCCAAATAAAATCCATGGCAGGGTTTTCATTCTGGCTGAGCTAGCACAGACTGCCTCATCAGGAGCTGATACTGTCCGAGTTGTGCTCTGGGAAAGCCTCAAGTCAAAGGCTCATGGATCCTCTTTGATGGAAGAAAATACTGAAAATTCACAGAGACATGAAGGAGTAGGAGGTAGCAAAGAAAAGGGGAAGAAAACAGCTAAATTGCTTGTGACATTGGTGGGATCAGATGTAAATCTGAGGAGACATATCAAATCAGAAAGGATTTTGTGGCCTGGGTGATTTTTTTACAGGGTTGTAATAAGAGCAACAGCTTGCTGTAAAGTAACTTCTACAGCCATGAAAACCATATTTTTCATCTCCTAATTTAAGATGAATGCTTCTTCAGATCACAGGAAAGCTTTTCCAGTGGAGAAAGTATTCCAGACCGGCATATTTTTCTTCTGATATTCAGTTTTTGTTTAGAAATATTTAAAAATATTCCTCCTTGTCTGAGGATCACCCTTTTTTCCTGACCCTTTATCTGATGGTGGTGGTGGTAGGGAATTTCTCCTCCCTGTAGCCTTCCAGAATAATTTATACCCCCTTGAATGCAGGAAACCAGTCCTCTTCATCCTATAGCCCATAGAGATATTAACTCTTAATAACACCTCCAGGAAGTCCCCTCACCTGTCTCAATTTCTTGGTTTGTAAGAGCAGTGATTATAGTTGGTGAAGTGAGTCAACCATTGCCTCCCTAACTCTTTGAAGAGGGAGTTTTCCAGCCCAGCTTATTTTCACTTGTATGACCAAGTGCTTAATTGCAGCCTATTCCTCTTTGCAGGTTGCCTTACCTTGGGTAGAAATTCCCGGAACATAAGTGAACTAGCATCTGCAAGCTTATTTTGGAAGGGTCAAGGCCTCATGGAAAGCTGGTGGAGTTGCAGCTGGACTGAAGCTGTGCTGAAAATGGGTTCTTCCCAATTGGATTAGGCTAATTCAGAAAAATGATGTTTTACTCTGGAGCGAGGGTGTCTTCAAGAAGGTTTTGATGCAAGCATATCAGGTTAATTATTGTTAATTAGCTGTTCATGTAACACTGCAGAGGAAATTTGCCCTAACTAATTTAGTCGCTTTTGAAAGTGAAAATGTTGTCTTTAACTGCCTGGTAGTCAGAGGGTGTGATTATTCACACAGCATTGTTTTTTCTTCTGGACTTCACCTGGAGCTCTGGGAAGGGGAGAATTTGCAAACACTACATAAAAATCACTGTGAATCACCCACCTATGCACCTTTGCACACAAAGGCAGTGGCTGCTTTAGAGAACTAAAATTATCTGTGTGATGTTTATGGGATGTCGATGCTGGCCAGTCGTGCTGCTTTGCCAGGAAATGCTGAGCTGGGAGGGACATGGCCACAGTTGAAACACCCAGAAAATCAGGACCTAGAAATCTTGCAAGCCCAGCTTTGGAGCTGTTACTCATATCTGTGGCCAAACTGATTCTGACCTGGCAGAAAAGTGTTTTAATCATAGGAGTTTTTCTTTCTTGGCTTTCAGATGCCACTAAAAGAACAGTTATGGGTGGTACTGAAGGGAGCCAGGCTCCCACCGCAGTGGTGTCTGCATGGACAAATAGCAACTCAGGAGAAATGTGTGTTTTGGTGGTCTTGAGCTCTGTAGGCATTAGCCTGTAATAGATTGATACTATGCAAAAATCAGAATAATCCACTCCACCCTGCCCACCTTGACCCTGGTGCTGTTGGGCTGGTTGGGAGTGCCATCAGCAAGCGTCCAGCTCTGTGCTCCAGGGATTTGCATCTTCCAGATCCCTTTATGGTGGAGCTAATGGTGGGGAAAGTCTGTGCTGTGTGTGCTGGAGCTGCTATTCCCCACATTTTGGTCAGCTGGAGCCGCCTCCTCCTCTGGAGGTTCAGTCAAATGTGGAATGAGTTGTCTTTTGGAAGAGATGCAGTTGCTTAGGCTGCTGAGTTGATTTTTGTGGCTGTGAGTGCTGCCTTGGTTGTAGGTAGTTTTCTTTGGCAATCTGTAGCTCCTGTGGGATAGATAAGGACAATACCTTGCTGGAGCCATCTGATATTTTGTTGTCATTCTAAAGGCAGCCCTCCAAAAAACCTGGTCTTTTCAGTTTTCACATCCTGATTTCCCCTCCTCCAGCGAGCCTGCTCTGTAGTTTTTTGGGCTCTGTTGGACTCTTTTGTTTCCTGCAGTACCATGTTCCTGTGCACACACTTACACTCAAATACAGAGAAGGCCTTCACAGTAACACCAGTGCATGAGTGCAACTATTATTAACTTTCATGTTGTAAAAGAGTTACAGAAGGGAGTTGACAAGGCATTTTTAGTTCAGGTTAACTATTGCAATATAAGTTTAATTGTGTGCATTACTGGCTTGAGCCTCAATGAAAGCTGGTGGCAGGCACAGGTAAAGTGATCCACCCACCTCAAGCATCTTGCAGGACTTCCATGTATAAGCAACAGCTCAGATTTTCTTTACACCAAAAGGTTGAACCATTCTGACTAAATCTTTTTAAACAATCACTTGTTATAGAAACCCATTGATTTAAGCAAGGCCTGGGTTTGGTTTTTTAAAGAAGATTTAAGCAAACTTTTCATTATCCTGACCACAGGTGAGGCCACCAGCAGCATCCTGCTTATTCCCACTCCTCTGTGTCTGCTCTTAAGTGAGTGTGGATGGCCAGTTCCAGCCATTCCCACGTAACCTGCAGGCAGGGCTGTATCCTGCACCCTCCATACAAGCACTGCTGTTTGTGATGGGAAGGAAAGGCAGGTGGTCAACTTAACGAGGCCAAGACTTGTTTTCCAAACAAGGATATTGTCCTTCACTACAAGGGAGATCCCAGGCAGATTAAAAGTTCACTGCTAGGATGTTTTATGTGTGTACTGTTCTGCTATACAGACAATAAGTTAAATGCTCACAACCTGTTCACTTTAATTCTGGTTAAAAAAGCTTGCTCTCTCCTATTTCTTTGAGGGATAATAATGGACCTGTTAAGCTGGAGAGAGAAGACCTCTCCCTCATTTAGGAAGGGGTGCCAGAGAGAGAGAGAGAGAGCATGTTGCCTTTTAGGAGAGATGTTTAGTCATTCTTCCCCTCAGAAGTCTGGCAGGGAACATTGCAAAGTTCATTTCTGAACCAGAAGAGCGTGTAAAGACTGCTTGTTTTATTCACTACATTAATCTTATTTCCCATATTACTCATAATATTAAAACACCCAAGTCACTTCAGTGTATACCAGACATTTATCTGCCAATTTTCAAATAATCATAAATCGAGTGTGTCTGTATGATCCAGCCAAAATAACCCGGGTTAGATTGTGAATGTACATCTGTGCTTATGGGTGTAGGGGGATAGAAGGACTGCTGTGGCAGCAGTCATCTGTAAGGCCTTGGAAACCTCTTCAAAGGAACAAAAGAGAGAAGATGATCATGGTTCTTATTTCTGTCTGCATCTGTGTTTCTCCACAGCGGGTCAGACCCTTCACAGGTCTCTTTTCAGTTTCCTTTTTCCTTAGATGAAGGTGGCTGAGTTTTCTGTGGTGCATCTCTTTGCTGTTGCGTGCCTGCGTTTTGAATCTCTCCATGAACAGTGTTGAGTTTACCTTCCAACCATTCCTCTGCTCCCAGGTGGCATTGAAAGGAGCTGTCTTATCATGGGTCTGGCATTCCTGAGGCACTCTCTGCTGCCTGGCATAGCTCCTGCAATGGCATCCCCTTGACAGCCCTGTGCAATTGTTCTGGCCCTGGATCAGGCTACAGCTGACCGAGTCTTCAGCACTTGAAGGGAGCCTACAAGAAAGGAGAGAGACTTTTTACAAGGACATGTGGTGGCAGGACAAGGGGGAATGTCTTCAGATTAACAGAGAGCAGGTTTAGAATGGATATTAGCAAGGAATTCCTCCCTGTGAGGGTGGTGAGGCCCTGGCACAGGGTGCCCAGAGAAGCTGTGGCTGCCCCATCCCTGGAATCATTCAAAGCCAGGTTGGATGGGTCTTGGAGCAATCTCCTCCAATGAAAAGTGTCCCTGCCCATGGCAGGGGGTGGGACAGGATGATCTTTAGGTCCTTTCCAACCCAGGACATTTGTGATTCTATGATAAGCTCTTCCACCAGTAGGAATCAAGCTTCCTCCCCCTGGAGACCTATGAGCAGATCCCGAACACTTTTAGCTCTTCTTGACAAGAAACAGCAACCCAACACCCTCATACCTCCAGGATGGGCAGATCTGGTCCTTATCCTGCTTTCCAGAGCTCTAAAGATGATTGCTGCTGCCTTGTACGACTCCAGGACAATGGAAGCTGTTAATTGTCTCTGCAGTGAACCATAGAGATAAAAACTATACTCTCAAATACACTTAATATGTGAATATATTAAAAGTTATAGTTGACACACTTAAAGTACTTTAAAATATTGGCCTAAGCTTTTGAAATTACTGATTTCAAATGTGCAGCTGTTGAAGTCACTGAGTCAGAACAAATCAAAAAGAGCTGATTTTCAAAGATGTTACCTATTTTCTGGGCAGTAATCTCCTTTTAGGTATCTGGGATGGGTGGAGTACCAGAAGTCATCTATGACTTGTAAAAACTCCTGGAGTGTCTAGACAGCAATGCTGGGATAATTGTGAAGGTGATGCCCTTCTCGAATCTTATTGGATGCTAATGACTCATCCTGTCCTCTTTCAGCATCCACAATGGAGTGATAGCGGTGTTCCAGCGTAAGGGTCTCCCAGACCACGAACTTTACAACCTCAATGAAGGAGTCAGGTAAGAGACTCTGCCGTGCAAGGTGTTCTCAGCCTCTTCTCAGTACTGTTCACCCTTTACAGCTCCTGCAGAGCATGAAGGTTTTTCTCCCAGTGGCAGCTTTGACCAGCACAGTCCATTTTGCCTCAGTAATCGCTGCTGCTGCTGGTGTGTGTCAGCATCTCACTGTGGGCCAGAGCTGGTCCCTCCTTCTGCAGGAGGGATTCAGCCCTGAGTTATTTCAGAGTTATTTCAGTCTCTCTTCAAGTGCTGGTTTAAAACCGAGGAAGGGAAAACCTGGACCCCTGTAGTGATTCAGCCCTGTTGCATGGCAGTGACAGTGACATTCCAGAGGTGCCACTCTCAGTGCTCCCCTTGCTTCCATGGAGGAGGTGAAGTCTCCGAGCACTCAGTGAGGCAAGGCAAGGAAAGATGTTCTGCCTGGTGGTCCCTTGGATCTACTGCTCCTTCCACACAGCAGGAATGTGTGTGAAGTGACAAAGCTGTCCTGCTAAACACCATGGCCTGAGTAACACTGTTTATGTTTCCAATTTCTTCCCCATATTCTGATGATAATGTCTACAACAGACTAACTGTGGGCCAGTGAGATGTATAATGGGAGCTTTCTTCCCTTTAAAAAAGAAAGTGAAAATCCTACCATTTGACTTATTTAAGTTACAGTTGAAAAGAACATTTACCAAGACAAAAGCTGATATCTGGATTTACAGCACTTCACATTTTACTAGTTTTTCAGCACTTATTTTTACTTACCAAACCCTCTCAATAGCAAGGTAGCAGATTTCCTCATAGAAATCTGTCCAATGCTTTATAAAATAAATGGTGGAAAAGGATCTGCACTTACAAAAGACAGACAGCTTATTACATTCCCTAGCTGTCTTCAGATATGATGCTTAGTTATTCCCTTTCCCTTCCTACTTATTGCTACTCCCTCTGGACGCTGGAGTCTGACTTCAGTATGCTCCCCAGAATACCTAGATATTCTGGGTTTATCTGTCCCAGTCTGATTCTCAGTCTGGGATAGCTGGCCCAGTCTGGTTCCTTTAATTGTGAAAATATTTTCAGAAAAGTCCAGCCAGATGATATTGGGCCTGTGTTGGCTCTTTTTGAAATGAAAATAAACTTACTCTTTAGTTATTTTGGTGAGAAAATGGCATACAAAAAATAGCTTTTCTAGGATGTCTGTCAGTCAGCATGATCCATCAATCATGTTGAGTTACTTACTGGGATAATGGTTAATCATTATTATTGTAAGTGCCATTAGGATTCTTCAGCTTTATCTGAGTGACAAAAAAATGGTGCTTCTGGACTGAGATTCCTTGGCCCAGTGCATTTCCCTTAATATGCTCATCTGCTGGTGAGGGACAGGAGAGGAGAAATTTCCTGCTGATGTGTCAGACAAATATAACCTGGTATGAACCAAGAAACAGATAGAAATATGCCCAAATTTTGCTTTCATTTACTTGGCTATAAACCCAGCACCATGATGATGCTTGGTAACATAGTTGAGTTGAATTTATTGGAGCATCTCACGTGGCTGAACAGGCAAGCTGACTAGAAATACACTGATTTTTTCCCCTGTTTTATGAAAGGCTTTGCTGCCACTTGCCAGGCCCATTTCTTTTTGTTTGAGTAGGGATAATGTTGCTTTGTTGGTATCTCAGCTGATAGCTCACTTCAGGGAGAATGCCTGGTGCCTCATAGCTGAGCTGATGATGAAATTACTGATTTGACACATGCTGAACATACCTGTCTGACTGCTTTCGTTATTTATTTCAAAATAACTTTCGTTGGGTTAGTGTTATTATTGAGTGCAGAAATACCTGACACATAAACATGACCTCAAAAGTGGAACAAGTGTATACTTGCCTTATGATTGTTTTAGATGGATTTTCCCATGAGTACAAAATGAGAAGCAAATCTGTTATTTCCACTGGGCAGAATTCAAGTGTGGAAGAGTTCAGATAAATGTTTAATATTAGTTAGTTACTTTTTTGAATAGTTACAGGGCAGTAAAAGAAGTTATTTTATTTTACCACTTTAGTTAAAACAGATTCTGGAGTATTTTCCATAATAAACCCCTGAATATCCAAGTTGACCCACAGATCAAGTGTAAATATTTGAACAATATTTGCACACCATTGTTTTGACTCAGGAAGGTCACATATATTCAACTACCATGTGTCACATACGTGCAAACAAATACGTAAAACTTCTTCTGAACACACATCTCGAGGCTTTGAACCCTGATTATTTAAGGAAACATCAGTGGGCACAAATCTGTACAGTGCCATTTACTCTTCTTTCAGGTTTGGCTCACAAGAGCTGCCACTTTTATACACCAATGCCTTTGGACACCATCCTTGCATTCCTGTGGCATTAGAAAGTGGCCTTAAATGTTGAATTATACACACAGCCCTCAGAATCCCTATTGCAATAGATCCAGTGTGAGAGTTGAGTCTCTCTCACACTGCTGGAACTCCTGAATCCCTCTGCTGAAGCTGATGGAGCACAGTGAAATCCCAGCAATTGGGAGCATCACCTGTATGTGGCCTGTGCACTCCTCCTTCTGGGCCCTTAGTGGGTGATTTATTGAGTCAAAAGTCTAGTAATAAAAATCTCCATGCATATTTATGTGCTAGTTTTTATGCTTATTTATGCACTGTATAGTTTTCTCTGGGTCCATGTCTGCAGTATTAATAATCAAAACAGTGTTTTCTCCTCTTTCGTTTCATGTAACAAATGTAATTTCAAAGTGTTTGTTTGGACCACTTTTAAAACAAAGAAGAAAAAGAAGCAAAGGGAAACACAGTGGAAGCTGGATGTAAAGCTAATGCATATTTTTAGTTTCCTCTTTGCTGAGTTTCAGGATACTGATGTGATGCAAACAAAGCACATTTTAGTGGCATTTCCTTTTCTGCAGCTGGAGTTCAAATTCAGTAAAATCACTTGTTTGCTTCATTTAGTTTTATTTAACATCTGTTTTGCAGTGTTACACTTTCCATTCTGAGTACTGTTGCAGGAGTTAATTTTAAAATGAACTGATCAAACAGCATCGGGAGAAAAAGTCAGGAACTATTTTAGCACATTTTAAGGGAATTTATATTATCATTTTAATTTATTAAATTGTTAAACAGGCAATGAAGACCTGATATCAATGATAGAGAAGCTTTATGACTGCAAAATGACTGCTTTAAACATCAGATGTACTTGAAATAAGATCTGCTATCTGGTCAGGGATCTCTTTTAGGTTTAGTCAGATTTTTACCTGGATTCCATCATGATGTCCACATATCTAGATAAGGTTGGTCAGTAATTGAAATTATCCAGGATCTGACAGCCTAACTGTTTTTTGTTAAAGGAAATGCAGCAAGGATGAGAAAGTAATTACAAAGCAATGTCTTGGATCCAGTTTTGTTGTGGATCTCTTCTAAATGAATATATACAAAGAATATCAAACCCCCCTGTTCTGATCTGGCCTGAGGGCCTCGCTGTTTCACTAGAAATTAATTAAGTAGCTTGAAGAATCTGTGTTATTAGGGATTGAAAAAGCAGGATGCATGAGTTGTGCTGTCAGTTCTTCTGCCCTGCAAACAGAGATGTTCATGTAGGCACAGAGCTGCCTGGTGTGGTGCAGCCCAGTGCATATAATTAATTACCTGCAAGCTGGTTGCTGGATTACAGTTGGAGAGTGGAAATGTGGTGGAATCTTGTTTGATCAGAGAGCTGGCTATTGGATAAGTAGAATGTACATTTTTATTTCCTGACCTAAATACCAGAATTTATCAGTAGAACCTAAAATACTAAAAGAGAAGGCAGTTGCACATCACCTCTTCAAGACTGTGAGGAATCTATCTGGAGCTGCTATCTTGAGGAGAGGGTAGAAAATGAAGCAAAATCTGTCAGCATAAAGCACCAGCATTTTCTTGAAACAGTGGCACAAAGAGACACACGAGAATAAATTGTCACTCTTGTAGGAAAACTCAAATCTACAACTTTCTTGTTAGTTCAACCTAAAAAATGTCTATCCATGTTCAAAGTAAGATGAACCTTTGGTGTTTGGATTTGGTGTCTGTTTGTTTACTAATTAGATAAATTGATTAATCAGTTGTCAGTTAAAGATGTAACACAAAGGGATAGATGACATGCTGTTGAATATATAATTCACATAATTACCCTGATTGAAGTGAGTGTTTAGATTTTAAATCACATTTGACATCACTTCTGCATGGGAGCTGACATGGTCACACAGACAGGTTTTCAAAAGAGATTTGTTCAGAAAACTCAGCTGGGGCTGTGTTTCTATAAGATCTGAGTTGTTGTTTATGCATCTAAATAGTGACCTGACTGAAGAGAAGTATTATCTAGCATCCAGTGTGTGAGATTTAAATAAGCACAGCTTTTTAGCCACGTGGCAAACTTTACCTGGATACAAACAGGATTTTGGACCAAATTGAATTCAGTTTCTGAATTTGACAGTTTGTGGGATTTTGTTTTGCATTGGAGTTTCAGTTGCTCTCTGAGGTTGCTTTGTAGGTTTTAGTGGAGAGGAATCGTGAAAGGCAGAGCTAAACTGTTAAATTCCTACCTGCCTTTTCACTGAAACCATAGGAAACTTCTTGAGTTTCTTGAGCTGTCTTGAGTCTCCTGAGTGGATGTAGGATGGAAAGCATCTTCTTTTCATCAAATCTTATTTTCCTTTCATATGTGCAACTGAGGCATCTAAAATGACAGCAAATACTTTTCAACACTCAAAAACGCTGGTTTGAGTCGGTATTGTTGACCCTGTTTGCTCTCTTTGTAGTCAGTCATTAATGACAGTCTCTGTGCTCATACTAAAGTAATTTGCTGTTACTGACTTCCCCTCATTCATGCAGTGCACAGCTAATGTGATCTGCTGATTACACAGATTCTTTTCTTGCTCTTTTTAATACAGGCAATTACTGAAAACAGAACTGGGATCATTTTTCACTGAGTATCTGCAGGTAGGCCTGTGTTTTCTTTATTTAAATCCAATTCTGTTTTATGCTACTGAGAAAAATAATTTTCCCACTCTAAACGATGACCTGGAGACCCTTGAAACCATCCAGAGATGTCCACTGACTTCTCTGTCCCAGAGATTAATGAGATTTGGGCTTTGTATGCATACATATAGTTAGACAGTGAAAGCCCAACCTGCCACTGTGTTTCTGTAGGTCATTGCTGTCTTTCCTGAGGTTTCAGACATTGTTTTTTTAGCTTAAAATTGAAGTCCTTGAGTAAACCAGTGAAGTTCATTGCAGTAGAATTACTTGGAAAGACTTTCAGAAGTAAGTTCTACTGCCTGTTGAAGCAATATTCTTTCTGCTTTTCCAAGTACATGTTTTGTAGGTCAGTCATTTGAAACACTTTGTACTGCACAAAATACATCCTTTGTCCTAAAACCAGCAGGTGATTACAGCATCATTTCACAAGTGTCCCAAGTGATTTAAATAAGATGGACACAGCAAGAGTCCTTTGATGATGAATTTTTAAGATAAAAGATCCCCTTCGCTGTCTAAAGTTAAGAATGAACAAAATGTGAGGAGTGATGGCTGAAGGGAAGTACAGACCTGAGTAAATGTAGTCTGTGTTTTATTTACAGAATCAGCTGCTCACAAAAGGCATGGTGATCCTAAGGGACAAGATCCGGTTTTATGAAGGTAACTTGGATTTTATCATGGCTATGTGTGTCAGGGAAGGATTACCTCCACCAAGGATAGTTCCTTCACCTTTAGTTATATCCTGCTCAGGGAAACTGGAAATAGCCCAAGATAGGTAATAAACAAAAAACTAAGCACAAGGATCCCTGTTAGTTTAAGTATTTTAGGTCCAAAACAAAGCTGTAGCTTGTTTTAAGAGTTAGTCTGGAATCACACTGACATAAATGAGGTCAGGCAAACTGGTGTGTTGAAATAATG
>VZSR01000680.1:1368527-1403946 GCA_013398615.1 Brachypodius melanocephalos
AACTTACCCCAGCCAAAACCAGTCCATTTATTTCTGCTGTTACAATTACAATTACTATTCATACTACTGGTATCATTGTTATTGTTATTATTCTTATTACTACTGCTACAGCTGCTAGACATTTTTGGACTTGGAAATACTTGCTGTATTTCATTAGAACCAATAAAACAAAAAGTTTTAAGAATGGAAACAGAGAACACACACATGAGTGTACAGGACAGAGAGAACTCCTGCCTGGGGGTGCTGAAAATAAGACCTTGGTGTGTTCCATGAGCCAGCAGCTGCAGTATAGCATGGTGACCCACATCTGTCACTGAAAGCACTTAAAGGCATCAACCTGGAAATGCTTCAGGAGCTGCAGATCCAGCAGATCTGTGCTATTCATCATGTGCTTCAAAAGGCAGGGGGATCAAGTATCCCATGGTAAAGATTGGCAGCTGGCTATCTTTGAGTTCAGGTAGCAGTGTCGATGCTTTCATTCATAATTGCTTTGTGATATGTGTGTAACTCTGGGCAAAATAACTCCCTGGCTGAGGCTCAAAGTAAAGCTCTAATACAAAAATTGAGAATAGTATCATATTCTGACACCAGTAGTAATACTGATTGATTGATTGATACTGAATTTGCTTCCTGGTGGGTCTTATTGTCTTGTCTGAATCCCTCAGAATCTCTGCTGTCTTTGTCTCCATAACATTTTTTGGTGGAGGTGCAGGGGCATTGCTCTCCTCTCACAGTTGGGTTGGGGGCATAGGGATGGTAAAGAGCTTGTCCAAGGTCATATGGGCCATTTTGGGGACCAGGGGTCTGAACCCAGAACCCACCTGTTGAACCAGATTTCCTCTGTGGATCTTGGCTCCTGCATTTGCCTCTGTGTTGTGTAAAATGTTCTGTGGGGAACTCAGTGTCCAGCTTGGTTGTACAGCCTGGCCAGAGCCTCTCCAGATTGCACTGGAGAGGATTCCAGGTGGCTGCAGCTGGGGAAGGGATGGACATGGAGGGGGCTTTGTTGTGAGGACCTGCATTGCTTGAAAGTTAAAGTAAAAATTAGAGCCTTAACACGATTTTTCTTCTCCATACATCTTGGATGAGTTTTTCTGTGTAAGTGGGAAAGGGAACAGTGGAAAAGCTATGAGGGATCAGTTTGAGGGGGTGCTTTACAGAGCATCTCCACAGAGTGTGGCTTGCTCTGCTGCCCTGCAGCTTGAAGGGTAAATTCCTCTGCAGGAATGCTTCCACATTTCACCTGATGTGTCCTCCCCCTGCTCCCCTCCACAGTCCTGTCCAGCAAGTATTACTGCAAGAGGAGGATGTAACCTGGGCTATTACTCTTCCTTCTTCACGGGGTTTTCCTAAATAACCTCAGACTCTCTGAGTTTATTAATACCATTAGAGGAGTCACCTGAAAAGACACAAATATGGAAGGATTTGATACACCAGTCTGGAAAACTAATTCCATGCTGCTAATAGCAGCTGCTACATGATTCATCTTAGCGTATAGTAGCAGATTCACATTGTTTCCTGCATGTTTTACTTTTTGCAGCTTGCTGATTGCAACCAGAACTCTTCACTAGTTTATTTTGTGTTTTTGCAGGGCAGAAACTACTGGATACCTTAGCTGAAACCTGGGATTTTTTCTTCAGTGATGTCCTGCCCATGCTGCAGGCTATTTTCTATCCCGTGCAGGTGAAAAAATTACTCTGTTATCGTAGAATCTTGAAAAACTGGAAAATGCAACTTTACAGGTTCATCAGCAGATTGATGCAATCCTTAATTCTCTCTCCTTGGATCAACCTCCCAGTGCAGCTGTTCTGTTTATTCATGCCATGCAAATAAGTTACTTATGCAAATGGTTTGAAGTGTTTGGGTGGAAAAGATGAAGAGGAACTTTGAAAACAAAAGTGGAGTGCAGGGAGGGCTGGTTAGTCCATCTGCCAATCACACTAAAAGTCAAAAAAAGTTATGAATGATAAACAGAAGTCTTGCACAGTGAAATAAGTGGAGTTGTGTTGATTTAAATATCTGCATTTCCTTCTCTGCAATGTGAATTTTGTCTTTGAAGTATCTCTGCTTTTGACAAGGAATTGTATTTCTGAGATCAAATTCTGTGCTATGGTAAGCAAAAGTCAATGGAGTTTGACCAGTTTACACAAGCACAGATTTTGACTCCAGTGATTTTAATTTTAAATACACTTTAGATACTTGATCTTCTGATGTAGTGATAGCCAGAGAGTATTGTTTATCACTGAAGTCTCAAGGAAATCTGTACCAGACAGGTGCCAGTGATCTTTGCAGTTGCCTACAGATTTTAGTGGGAACTTGGTGCCTGAAGTTATTTTGGGAATCTTCAGAAACCTTCTCCCATATTTTCAAGTGGACTTTATGCCTAAAATGATTGCCCAAATGTTAATGATATTACAGTTTGCATCTTCAGGCAGTTACAGGTCTGAAATTTGAATTTAGAAGAGAAGCTGCTGTTTCACACTGAATTTTATTCTGAAAGGGAAGGGCTCAGAAAACACACAGGGCTGCTTCACCCAATGACTTGTGTCACCAGTAGAAACTCTAAAACAATAGAATGAAGATGTTATTAAAAACATACTAAAACACAAAGGGAGATTTTTATAAGTGTCCTGTAATTTAAATCCAAGATATTTGGACACTTAGAGATATAGGTAGGCTCTAAGCCTTTCTTTATGAAGCACTTGACAAAATTAGAGCTCATTAGTTTGTTTTTGAAAGTTGCACCAAACATCCCTACTCTCTGTTGTGTTTCTGAGGTATTTGAAAATATTTTGGTTACACAAGTCTTAACCCCTATCAGATGGAAATTATTACTTGAATTTCCAAAGGAGCTTTGAGGGTTTAAGAGTCCTAAGTCCCATGTAAATCCAAATAGGTCTAGTTGTTCATGTTCTGAGATTTCTTCCAAAAGCCCAACTGGTGCTTTTGTGCTCTTGTAAATTCTGTTAATCAGCAACTGAAGCAGATTTGGGGCCTTCTTCACTTCAGTTTAAATAATATAGAGAGTGGAAAGGAATGGGTAGGGTTGGGTCAGATTTCTTTACTTCAGACTTAAGTCAACACCAGTTGAATACCAAACCTTCCATGTGTACAGCCGTGCATACCCAAGGAAAAACCCCTGATGCCAGAAGGAGAAACAGTTTCACAGCTCTACCTGAATCTCGGCAGACAGAGCTGGACTTGGGTTCTTCAGCTGGGAGTTTTCAGGGTTCCAACAAGAAGGTATTGTTGAACTGAAGATAGATGGCTTTGGAAATGCAATATGAAACTCTGCTCCTGCCTTAAGTGAAATCTTTCAAACTGTATAGAGAGGAGGACCACAGGTGGGCTGAGTCAGCATTCCTGCCAAATTTGAAGACAGTAAACAGGGAGTACTCAAAATCTTACAAAATAATGGAGATTCAACCAATCTGCAGCCCTGCCTTTTTAAAAAAACTTATGCTACATTTAATTTGTGATGTCCTGTTAAAATGCAGAACACTCATGGATCATCCAGCTCTCATCCCACCCCAACCCTTCGTCCTCTCCACGAGGACGTCCTCTCTTTTATGGTGTAAAAAGTCACCATCTGTAGAGTTCATTACTGCCAGATCAGATTCACTGTGCAGGCTTGGGGGCTGCTCTCTGTCCTTTGTGTTTCATCTAGGTTCACCATTCTTGTAATCCCCCAGGAGTGGAGGAAGGAATTTAAACAGAGGATTTTGAAACTCATTTTCACACTGCTCATAATCTGTCTTCCTTTCTTTGTGTTTCCAAGGGAAAGGAGCCCTCGGTTCGGCAATTGGCTCTTCTGCATTTTAGGAATATAATCACCCTCAATATAAAATTGGAAGATGCATTATCCCGTTCCAGAGCCAGAGTTCCACCATCTATTATTCAGATGCTGTTAATACTTCAGGTAAGTTGGATGCTTTTCTCAGCCTGTCTTTCTGTGCTGCATTACTGAAGTCTCCTTAAACAGTCTCTGATTTTACTCATTCACTGAAAACTTCATACCCAGAATGCCAGAGCGTCTGTGCTCCTGTGGCCATAATATCTAAATCCTAATATTCTAAATATCCTAATGCCTAGTGTCTAAAAAATCTTATTAACCTAATATCTAAATTATCCTATCCTATCCTATCCTATCCTATCCTATCCTATAATTATACTATATAAAATAGTATAATAATAATAATAATATACTCTATATTAATATAGAGTCATATATATGTCATATATGTCATCTAGTATAGAATATCTAATAATATAATAATAAATAATGTGACATAAAATGGCATAATAATATAATATAATAACTGTAATGTATTAATTAAACTATCTAATATTGAAACATCCTAATATCTAAAAGTAGGGACTGTAGAGATGCTGTAAAATCAAGAGAGTGTGAGAGAACAGACTTGAAACGTGAAGTTTTGCAAGCTGACAAGTGCATGGTGATGACGTGATTTCCATTAGGTGCTGTTTGTTGTGCATTAGCAGTTCAGGATCTGGAGCTTCACATCTGGAACAGGCATCAAAGTGAATATACAATTTATATAACAATGGGTGAATCGTGGTCATATTTGGTCACTGAAACCAAATTCTATCAAAATTGATGATATAAAAACATTAGGACCAGATACTGGTGTTTGCTTCCATGTTAGATTTTTTCCTCTGTGTGTGTGTAGTAGTAGGAGAAACAAAATGAGGAATTCCAGGCAAAAGGCAATTTTAAGATATTTTTATTTGCTTAATAAAAGAAAAACATGGGGTATGATGTAGAGAAAAGGAATGAGGCAGAAGGGAAAGAGGGAACAGAAGTGGATTTTTAAAGGATGAGGAAATTGAGATTTTCATGGCTTCTGATTTTTTAATAAATGTTTCTTTGCTCTTCATCACAGTATGAATTAGTTCTGTATCTGAAATTGTTTTGAAGAGCAGGATAATCTAATGAGACCAGTTTTGAAAGTGGAGGAAAGAAGTAAGATTCTGTCTGCTGGGTCAAGAATTGGGATTTCACCTCTCAGTGAAATCAGTGATACCTTTGTTGGAGTGTTTAATGGTCTGTTTAACCTGATCATCTCAGGAAAAGATCCTTGTCATACAGCAATGTCTCCTTGGTCTTGTCTCCCTTCTCATAGTCCCCAAATTCCAAAAGCTTCTTGAAACTGCTGGCTGATTGTGACACATTGACAATCAGTATGGGAGTCTCATGGAAACTGGAGAGAGGAGAGGAGCCTCAGGGAAAAGCTGGAGCATGGACTTCAATGTGTAATGAAGCATCAGGGAATTCCCATTCCGTGAACCACGAACCCAGCTGCCTTTGCAGGGACTCCACATGAGGCAGCACCATTGCAAAAACCTTCACAGGAACGTTCTTAGGTGTGAGCTAAACTGCCCATTCTAAACCAGGCTTGAGCAGCATTGCAGCTCAAAGGTCTGCAAGATTTTGGGGATGACTTTAGGGAGTCTGTGTTGGCTGTGTGCAGGATGTGGCTTTGAATGGATTCAGTGGTGAGCTGCCAACTGAGTAACATCCTGCTTTTTTCTTTGCAAATCTGCTTTTTTCAGCAACCCAAAGTGTTAACACCGTGGATGCCTGTTGAGGGCAAAGGGTCAAATCCATTCTTGTTGCAAAGCTGTTCATGGAAATCAATAACCAAGTGAGAGGGAATTTGCCCCTGAGTGTTAATTTCTGCATGCTTGGCCTCTGGTTGTGTGGTGTGGATGGTGAAAGTCTTTTCTCAGCAATAGCTCTGCTAATCTTGTGGTTTAAAATCTAATGGAACTGTAGGAAAAGGTCAGAAGAAAATCTGGGAATTAGCTATTTACATGCTTGGCAGTGTTAGTCAGTAGCTGGAATTCAGAGCAAAGACTTTTTCTGAACTCAAATGTCATGTTAAACAAAAGCAAATTTATACATCAGTGACATAATGGAATTTTCTCAATTTAGTTGAAATCCATTTGTTAATAGGGTTGGAAGAGAGCAATTCAGCTGCTCAGCTTACACATGGTGGTCTTGTGGGCTTTGATTTCCTGGGCTGAGAGATGATGTCTTGATGGGGATGTTGTCTAATCCTGATTTGTGTCCACTGTGAATACCTCTTCCATAAGAAACCTGGTGACTGGAGCAGACTCCCATGGATAGAAGATGATGCCAGTGATGTTGGCTCTGGACCAAGGGTTGAACTAAGTGCTGAGATTTCCTGTTTCTGTCCTTGACAGCCTCATGCAGCTGTGTGATGTAGTTAAGGAATAGCTCATGTTCTTTAGGACAGCAGTTGTACTGTCAGAGGCTGAAATGCACCACTCTGTTCTATTGGACTGGATTAAAGTGGCAGAGCTTTGAGAACTAATGCAGAGTGCATCAGGTATTATGTTTTAGCTTATCATGGTGTAGGGGAGAAGACTTTGCCTTCTTTGTCAGGAGAAGACACTTTCCTTATTGGACGGAAAGGGAAAATTTTTTAAGACTGCTCCATTGAAAGGAGCAGAGATCAGTCCCCAGGTTAATTATTAAACTTGGGTTCTTCAGTTCAATAGAGCTACTTCTCACCAGTGCTGTAACCTGGTGTAATTACAAACAAAGCAATCTTTCAGGAAAGAGAGACCTCTGGGAGGAATGATATTCCTATTCTGTCAGTCAGTGGTAGTTTTATCACAGCTTGGAAGAAGGGCCTTATATCACTCAAAGTGAGTTGCCAGCACAGCCTGACTCAAGTACAAAGCACAAACTGAAATGTTCATTCTTTGTGGCTGCTCACAGGCAGCACAAGCTGAAGTGCCCCCAGGATGCTCCTGGTTAAGCTGCTGGGAGTTCAAGAGCAGAGTTATGGGTGAAGGAAGTAAAAGAACTAAAAGTGCTTTTCAGCACAGAATGATGCACAGGAGCTCAGTTTGGGTGAAATGAGGGTACTGGAGGGAGAGGTCTAAAAAGAGGAAGAGTTTAGAAAAGGACTTTCTGAACCAAAGAGCAAAACTACCACTATCTGACTTGCTTCCCAAAATATGTTGTCAAAGATTACCCTGGCTGCTGAAACTGGAACATCTTATCTCCAGGTGTCTCTCCTGAGGTCTGAGAAAGCTGAAAGAGAAGAATTAAAGAGTGTTCATCTGCATCTTTCAGCTAACATCAGGATTATTCGAATTCACAGAATCTCTCAGGGTGACCTGACGTGTTTGAAAAACTGATAAGAGCACAACACAATACCTCTTGTGCTGAGGGAGGAGGCCTCACAAAACATAACACAGTATCTCTCATGCTGGGGGATGAGGCCTCACTAAATACAAGCTCTGAAGAAAAAAATAAAACCTGTGGTTTCCTCTTTGGCTCTCTGTGCCTCGCTTGAACTCCCTTGCCTGTTGTCTCTCTCTGTTAAGGGAGACAAAGTAAATACATAAAGCTGCCCAATGTGACCTTTTTGTTATTTCTGCAAAGTTCCTTCCACTTTAAAGGAGTGGAAAAGTACATTGCAAGATCTGAAAGGTGAAATGCAGGGAGTGCTCTTTTTCCATCTCAGCAGCCACACATCGAACTAAGGACAGCACAGTGGTTAAAAACAAAACCTTTGCTGTCAGAAAGCTGCAGCTCTAGAGGTGCTGTAACACTGTGATGCCAGTTGCAGTCAATTCTTCATGGCCACAGGTTTTCACAAGTGGTGGTTGCTTTTGGGAGGTTTTCTTACCAAGTCTCTTAGACCTGAAGCATAGGTTGAACAAAGTGATTATGGGTGTGAGGTTTCCACATTCTTTTAGTTTCTCTTTACCTTTGAGTTCCTGGTTTAGGAGACACAAAAAGAGGAAACCAATAAATAAATGTATTGTGGACTTCATTTAAATATACATCACCAAATCAAAAACTTATGCTTTCTCTGGGTTGTGCATAAATTTGGATGTTTTCTTCCTTCCTGGTGAAAGGGTGGAATGTTTGTGTTGATTGCATCAGCCCCATAAATAGTCAGGTAAGAAATCTTGCACCCAGGACACAAAGGGCAGAGCCCTCTGTTGCTTTGTATTCACACATGCAAAACTGAGAATCTGGCCCTCAAGATTCACACTTCAGAGTATTTCATAGATACATTTGTTTCTGTGCAATATTCTCTCCTTTTCTGGTTTATTTATTGCCTCTATCAGCAGATGCAGTTTGCAGTAGTTAAATTGACTCAGGTTTGTCATCCTGGGATGAATTTGTATTGCTGGGATTTTTAAGAAGGCATAGCATCTGATGAAGAGCACTTGGCAATGTTTGATTTTGAGTTTCTTCATGTTGTTGTGTCTCTAGGGGCAGAGGTTGGGGAGCAGTTGCTGGCTGTGCTGTCACCTTTTACCTTGCCATGTGTTGCCTTCTGACTCTTTTCCTCCCTAACTGAATTTTATTTCCCCATAGGAGTGATTCCTGGGGTTTTGGTGCTTGCCTGTTTCTCTCTGTATGCTGTAGAATTTTATTATTATGGGAAGACGTGTTTCCACTTAAGCGAACAGGGTGATCAAAACAAATTATATAAAATGTCTTCTCTGTGGCCTTCTCTGCAGAAGGTGCACTGAGAAGGGAAAGAATTGTGAAAGGTGTGGAACTGCCTTCTCTGACACACCAGCAAGCCCCTATCCCCAAGCTTTTCCTCTCCTGCTCTGTGGTTGCCAGTACCAGAATCAGCAGCCCATTTGTACTATTCTAGCTAAACTATCTATTGAAGTGTGTTTCAGAAAAGAGAAAATTCTTGGAGTAGATTCAGTCACTTTGGAAGGGTGAGGCACCTTGGAGGATGCTCATTAATGATTTAAAAGGGGAGTGTGACTGAAAGGCAGTGTCAGAAATCCTCACAAGTGGGTAACAGCAGTCAAGTTAATGTTTGTGACTCTTCAAAAGCTTTACTTGGATGTCTCTTCAAAACAGTCTGAATTCACTGAGGGAGGGCTATGCCATCCTTTCTTCTCTTTGAGTAGCTGCCTGAAAATAAATGTAAGATGGATTTTCTTAAAATAAATGAGAAAACACCCAAGGCTGGGTAAAAGTCTTGAATGCTCAGACTTAAAAGTCATCAATTCCCCAGCAATGTTAGATGATCC
Organism: Brachypodius melanocephalos; assembly: GCA_013398615.1. NCBI lineage: Eukaryota > Metazoa > Chordata > Aves > Passeriformes > Pycnonotidae > Brachypodius > Brachypodius melanocephalos. The sequence continues at coordinate 1,377,597 of VZSR01000680.1, forward strand.
TAAAGTGCATAGATCAGCAACAACTTCAAAAAGTTGAGAAGAACTAAAAAAATGAGAAGATTTGTTCTCTTGAACATTAAAGATCACATCTTATTATTTGGCAATTCATATGTGATCTCTGCATGGGGTTGATCATGCATTTCCATGCATGTGTGTATTTGCCTGTGAGTGTAATGTGACAGTCCTACAGCATTTGGGAATGCAGATAAACTAAGTCCAGCTCAAATGTGTTCCATAAACAGCTCTTCAGGGACACTCATCTTTGTGTTGATTCATTTGTTCAGCTGTTGGAAAGTCACAGGTGCTTATTTGACTGCTCTGGCCTGTGCCCAGGAGGGTCACTTAGGTGGGAATTGGACAACCTCTAGCCCATGACCTATAAAAGGAAGAAATGCACACCATTATTTTCATTGGGTCTTAATTAGTGAACTCGCTGCTCAGCTTCTGCAGAATCCTAAGCACTGTATTTAAAGCCTCAAAGTAATTTCCTTACTTTCAATAATTTAATATATTTTACTGGTCCTTCTGCTTTTTCTTTTGCAGTCCTATATAAAATGTTTAATGACAGTTTAAAGAAATACAAGACATTGGATATCTGTAGGTCAGGCAAAGACTAGCCTGCTTTTAGTGTTTGGTTCTTTCTGGAGAGAAAAATCCTATTGCTGCTTATCCTTGTGCAGCCAAGCCATTTGAAAAACTCAGCAGCTGAACACAAACCATGGCTGGGTGTTTTGTCTTCCTTATCTTTTGTCTGTGCCTCAGTGCCACCAGTGAAAGGAAGGAAGAGACAGAGCAGCTTCTCACACTGACATTGACATAATTTGGCACTTGCTGGAGATTAAAGTGAATATGACAAGATCTTTCTTCCTGAGGCAGTAACAGGGATCTGAAGTGCTGACTTCTGTCAATATGGCAATGGCAAGCTCCTCTGCCTCTCCCTCCTGTGACTGCTGTTGCTATGAGAAAAGCAAGAGGTACAGGCTTTACCAATATGCCATTGCTTTAGGATAAAATGAAGAGAGGGAAAAATAATGTGAGGTAACACTGTCCAGGGTTCATAACAATACAACCATGAATTATGCAGTTGCATCTGTCCAGCCTGTGCGAAAAGGATACCAATGCCTAGGAATGAACATGTAATGCAGAGGGCACAGCTTCCAGTGGTTGTAAACTGGTATGAAATTATTAACCTAACAGGGATTATTCTGACTTAGAGCATGTAAGAGTGTGTGATGTACAAGTCCTGCTTTTCCCACTTCGTTCTGCCATGAGGTAATACCCGTTCACAAACACACATAATAGAGTCTGAGAGGTTTCCCAAAAGTGAGTCCATTGTGAATTCTCAGCCCCCTCCATTGGGCTCAAAGAGCCCTCTCAGAGGGCAAACTACATTCTTCCAGCTTGTTCCACTCTGGGAGTGGTTGGGCAACGATTGTTATCCAGTATGTGATTATCAGATTATTGCCATTGCCTGAGTGTTTTTTCTGTCATGTTGAGTTTTCCTTTTCTCCAAGGAATCTGCTGCTTTTTAGGCAGAAAATAGTTACATTTCTTAGCTGTTTACATCTAAGACATAAGGCCAGGACCTCACTTTGCTTTCAGAATTGACCCTGTAAGTGTTTCTTTTCACATAGCGCCAGGTCAGGACTGTTTCAGCATTTTGTTGGTAGACAAGGGTGAGTCCAGCCATCAAGGGTGCCCCATCCAGACGATCCTCCAGCAGACTGAGGTCCAAACTGTGTTATGTGGCCATGAGCTGAGCCTTACACAGTCATTTCTTGTCCGTGGGCAGAGGACTTTGCTCTTCTGTTCCATTAAGCTGCCAAGAGTGATCATTGCTGAAATGACTTTGTTAAATAATCCAGAAGTTTACCTTTTCCTCCTTTCTTTCCTGAGTTCAGAAGTTGGTAACCTAAGCACCAAGACATGCTGTGCATCCCTTAGTGCTGTGTCTGTTACAGGGCCTGGGGCTTGGGTCCAGAAGGTCTGGTTTGTTTGTTCCCCTGGGTCTGGAGGAACACAGATTTTATTTATGTTTTATTTTATTCTTTTTTATTTTTCATTTAAAAGCTATCCAGCAGTTTGTCAGTTGAAGCAGAAGACAGTCCTTTGCACTTACTCATGTACACATGCTGATCAGCTGAAGTGTTAAAGCTCAAGGTGAGTGCTCCAGCCTTTAATCAATGACCAGTCATTGATTTAGCACATCCACAAGTTTCAGGTGGGCATGAAGTAGTTCCTCCATTGTGTCCAGTTTTAGGGTAGTTTTAGACACTAGAGATACTTTTCAATGTGTAATTTATTAGGTAAATGGTCTTTCAATAGTTTGTGCTAAAGAGGGAAGTGGAAAGCAGCTGAGCAATACTGCCATTTCTAGGTGTTACAGGTGGTGGGCACTGTTAGAACTGGAAAACACACAACTGTGACCTTTTATAAGTGCTCAGTGAAACACTGAGTAACTGCTGGTCAATTTAAAAGCACTTTGGGTGTTTAATAGTTGTTTATGGTGATCTTCATGCACAGATGAGTAAGGAGTTACTTGGGGCAATGTGTGTGCAGCTGTCCAGCCAGAGCTGAAGCAGCCTCTGGTAAAGGTGATGTAGCAAAGGAGCTCAGCAGATGAAAGAGGAGCTGGGGATGGATGTGGGGTATTACAAACCAGCAGATGTCAAAGGGATGGAGCAAAGGGTTAAAATGGAAGGAATCAGGCATGAGAAAGTGATTGATGGCCAGATGGAGATCCAGCTAAGGCCCTGAAGTGGAATTCTGTAAGTCAAACATTGATGAAAAGCGGCTGGGTAGCAAGAACAGACAGCAGCCAGGTTTGTTTCTGGTTTCTTGCCATATATGAGACATCCCTTTGAGGTGTGTCTGATGGCCAGAGGATGTGATAGCTTTAGCTGTAGCTCTTTTGTCTCCAGCTGTTGTGTGTTCTGTGCTTAGTTCTCTGGTCTGGTGCATTGCAGGATTTTTAGGGTAAATCGTTTTTCCATCAGTGTAACACACCAATTGCCAAAATTTCAAGGAAGTTAGATGAGGTGGTGAATATATTCTCCTGCTGGTGGCCACCAGAAATGCTTAAGAGGAAAATTTCTTCTTTGCTCTACATAGTGCTGTGCTTGCAAGTCATGCGTAGGGTCCTTTCAATGCATTTGAGCTACTATAGAAAATTCTTGGTTTCAAAACCATTTAATTAGGGTTAACGAAGTTTGGGACTTGGTACTGTATTTCTTGCAGTAATACATCTCTGTTCTTGCTGGATGTCTTAATTTTGCAGCAGTAGGTACATATTCAGGACTCAAATCCCCATTACCCCCATGCCTTCAGAGTAGGGCAGACTGGTGTCATAATATTACATCATAATCCTTTCCAAATGGAGGCATCATGAGGTGACTCTTGTTGCATTTTGAAATAGTGTGACCAATGTGAGGATTTGATCCAGGAGTTCCACTCTTCCAAAAAGTACTAAGGTGCTTGCAGATATTTGATATGGAGCTATTTTGGCCCTCAATTGCAAAATAAATAGGTCAGCCAAGGCCTTTGAAAGGAATTTAATAGATACATCTCACACTCACAGGGAAGCATGAAACTCCTGCTAAAATGAGATTGGGTTCATGAAAGGTCACCGTTATCTTTTAAAGCAACTTTTTGCACTTCTGCAGAGCAAATATTGCATTAAAGATACTGGCAAAATCTCTGTTTTACTGATAATGCTCCAAGTTTTCCTTTTTCTCCAAATTGTGATAGCGCTTCTTGTGAGCTAAGCAGTCAGCCTTATGACTTTTGCTTTATTGCTTCATAGTGACATGCTGAGCTATGCTCAAGGCATTGAGCAGTAATTACAAGAAGAATTATATGCTGCCAAAATAACAGGAAAATACTTTATTATTATTTTATTGGTGACTTTTAAGTCTCCTGTCATCATTTTTTCAGAAACTGTTGTGACACAACCATCCAAGCTGGCTTAACTCTAAAGCTCATTTTGCTTGCTTTTATAAGCACAAATCACTTACAAATTTGGGAAAGGGGCTAAAAAGGACTTCATATAGATACTGATGTAGGTAGGTGCTTGTACAGATGTCTATACATGCTTATCTATCTATCTATCTATCTTTACATACAGCTATATGAAACATTTATAATAACTGTACTTTCCTCCATTCCTAAACCTCTACCAGAAGTGCCTTTGTACTGAATTTGGTGTTGCACAAACAGGTGGCATGGGGGATGGTTAGAAACCTCTGGTGGGGAGACAGATTGTCACAGGTGTGTGGGGGAGAGGGTGCACAGGTACAATGTGCAGGAGGCAGCTGGAAGATGGGGAAAGCCTTGTCTCTGGGGAGAGTTTGCCTGTCAATCATTTCATGTCTCACATGGGACAGCAGCAGACACTGCACTGCCCAGAGAGGCTGCTCCACTCGGATGGAGAAAGGTCTGCACCCCTGGACTGCAGTGCAAGGCTGGGCTGGGCAGTGCTCTCCTGCCAGCAGGCAGACCTGGGGATGAGCCAGGGGGCATGAAAGGAACTGCATCACAAGCTCTGGGGGCTCCTTCAGCCTTGTTTTCATGGGGCTCAGTGACTCTGGGGCCAGTGAGTGCAACCCCTGTCCTGCTGCTGGTGATGCCCCTGCCCGCTCTGCCTCCCCTCTCGCTCTGCCCCCATTCCTTTTCCATTTTCCTTCCTCCTTCTCTGTCTTTTCTAACCCTCTTTAGTAGGGCAACTTCTCTTTGTTGTTGGTGGTTTTGGTTGCCAATAAACAGTTCTCAGATACAAGGTTGTCTCGGTTGATCTAATTTCATTCCAGACCATTTATTTTTAAAAGAACTCCTCGCAGTTCCCCACTGTGGAACGTGACAGGGTTCTTTCTCCACCGCTGATATTTAGCTACTTGTCTTTCACAAGTATAGAAAATATGAAAACAGTAGAAAAGTTAATAAAGCTCTACAGCAAAGCCTGGACAAGAGAAATGCTAAATATCACTGGCTCCTGCCACACACACATATCATGTTTAGGAGACCAGTTGCAGAGGTATTTAGTGTGGGAGCCTGGAGCAGGATGTCCTTAACCCTGGCCTTTGCTTGATGTGATCATGATGGGATTGTGAATATGTGGTAGGGTAGCAGGCATATTGCCTTTCTGAGGGCTTGACTAAATCCCAGCAAGAAACCTTGGAACAGATCTCAGTAAGCCAGCAATGACTTGGAAATCATATGTGCATCTTCATTAAGTCTTCTGAATTATTCCAGTGTTATTTTTGCCTGGTGGTATAGCTGTGGGCACATTCTGCTGTTCCTTTGAGGCTTGCAAGCTTTTGGATCCACTGGATATGGCTTCGTGTTCAAATTTGTATTTGTGGCCATCCCAAAGTTTTTCAGGGCAAAGCCTATCACGAAATATTGTTATTTGTTATTTAAAAACTGCTGCACTAGAATTCAAATTTTGCTCAAATTCAAATTCTGCCCAAATTCAAATTCTGTCCAAATTTGAGTTCTCTGTTGGCCATTATTCATCTTCCATTCATAAACTTTTATGAAGTGACAAGGCAGCACTGAGGCAGCGCAGCAGGCGGGGGGTGGAGTCAGCCATTCAGAAACAGATCTGAGAGTCACCCCAGACTCTGGTTGGTGATTTTACTGAGCTGTGAACACATCCTGAATGTCAGGATCCTTTCACATGCTCAAGGAAGTGTTGCAATTTCACTTGTCTGGTCTTCATATTGCTCTCCGGAGGCTTTCATCCCAACGAGTTTCTTTTTATAATAACTCAGGAACACATCATGAAATCTCCTGAATTCTGGCAGAGTTCTTGCTGAGTTCTTGGCATTTAGGATCTTAATTCTGTGACATGATGTGTCAAGCCGGTGGAATATGTGGATTTGTTCCATACTGCAACAGGTATCCTCCTGTTCATGAGTGTACAGAGCTCTGCTCAGACAATGCAAGAGCACACACTCTGCAGCTGTGAGCTGAAGGGAGGATACAACTCTGCAGGGTTTTCCTGTCACCTCTGCAGCCTGACAAGTCTGCCTGTGGGTGGAAGTGCAGAATTAACAGTTAAAGGCTAAACATTTTCCCTGTGGGTGATTCTTGGTAATTATGATGTGACTTTTGCCTGGAAAATGATAGGTGCCAGGGGAGGGACGAGGAAAGAGAGCGAACTTCCTTACTGTAAATATTGGTTGTTGAAAATACCCTGGAAGAAGTATTTCTGAGGGTCTCAGTTTCACTTTTCTTAATGCTGTTGGTATTGCTGAGATGGCAGTGACACCCTGTGGTACCAGATGCTATCATTCAGGAAATCACTGTAACATTGCAATAGCAAAAAGTCCAGGGATGTTTTTAATTCTTCTTCACAGAGCATGTCCTCTGTCCTTTCCCTGAGTGCTCTGCACTGAGTAGGATGTACTGTCCTGGATTTAAATGTCCTGGAAGTGGCTCTGGTCTGATTCACATCTCTTGGCTTTACAGAGGAGGAATCAGCTGTACCAGCAAACCAGGCTCACATTGCAGGACACCTTTGCTCTCACTCAGTGAAAATGCTTGTTCTTCTCTGGATGCCCTGGTGAGCCAGGAGAGCTTGTGATTGGAGGGGGCAGTGCTCATCTTGGGTATTTCCTCTTTTTCAGGGGGTTCACGAGTCGAAAGGTGTGACTGAAGATTACCTGAAACTGGAATCCCTGATCCAGAAAGTTGTTTCTCCTTACCTGGGCACGTATGGTCTGTACTCCAGCGACGGACCCTTCACACACTCTGCCTGCATCTTGGGTAAGAATAACACACACTCCATTTGGCCCAGCACAGAGGACTTCCCAAAACCCTGCTCCATGCAGGGCCATGCACAAGAGGTGGCTGCCAGTGCTTCCATAAGTGCATCAAGCTTCTTTCCTACCACCATGCTCTTTGCAAGGTGCAGAGTCACAGTGAAACTTGGCAGTGGCAAAAGATGAAAACAGATCATCATAAGAGTGCTCGGTAATAGAAATCACTAAAATTAATCTAGAGTGTGTTTAGCATTTCCATTCTACCTTTTAACAGGAGAGCTTTTAACACAGGATGCTTTATGGAGAGTGAGAGGAAGAAGCAATAAGCCACTTCTGAAGTACTCAGTAGTTAATTTTCATTAGCATTCATTAGCACACAAAGATTGTACAAGGCTGTTAAAATTAGGGAGGAGAGTAGGAATTTGTCTTAGAAAAGACTAACACATAAGCCATGTAAAAGCTTTCTGCCGAGCAGAAGGTAATAAACTGTTCTCCATCCCAATGGAGATAAGAAATACAGAGTGGGGCTCACATAGCAGGGGGAATTAACATTACATGGAAGGAAAAATCTCAAATTTCACATGAATTGTCTCTGGAGGTTGTTGAATCTTCACTGCTGAGACACTTTTACTTGTCAAGTAAATCAGCATCATAAGGAGCAAGGGGGAAATGTGGGCTTGGCCTGGTGGCAGCTTGAGTTCCCTTTAGCTTAATTTCTGATTCTTGGAGCTTTGAAGCCTTTGGTGATTTCTGTGAAGGCAAGATTTAGCCAGGATGAAGGTGGAATATCCTACATAGCAGTGCAATCTGTTGAAAATACAAGGGGGATACTACCAGTGTAAATGAAAAAGGAAATGTGGTACCTGAGTATTTCAGTGTAAATACTGGGATGGCCTGATCGAACAGAGCAGACAGAAGGGAAAATAAGTTCAGTTGTGCATTTTCTCTGTAGTCAATTCAATCTGTTTGCTTGTCAGAAATGGTCAATAAAGTAGTTGGTTTTCCATTAAAGGTGAATGGCAAAATGGTTGTGTTGCAGCAGTTGTTGAGGAAACAAATGAGGTTTATGTGAATAAATAGAGGCTGGTTATTTATGGAAAATGGTTCAGGATTACTACTTGGTATTCATTGCTTGCCATTAAAAGGCCACAAACCATTTAATTTAAATGGAGCCCCAAATTGACATTTTCTAAATACAAGCTTTTGTATGTCAAGATAGAAAAAATGCACCCAAAGAGAATAAAGCGCCAGTGGAACAAATTGTTGGTAAATAAATGTCTTATTACCTGACAGCAGAAGATATGAAGGTTTTGGTGGTCTGGGCACTTCATCTTGCTGCAGTCTGGGTTGTAGATGTAGAAATACTCCTGAAATGAGTCTTACTGTAATCACTGAACCTGGATCCAGGGGAAGCTGAGTGTGTATGGGGCTGCTTCTTTTAAACTGATGCATCTAATTCTCTTCAGCTATTTTGCTGGTATGTTGCATGTTGTGACCAGAGTTCATAGCCCCAGGAACCCCTTCTGTTTGCCAGCTCAAACTCCTAAGAAAACATCCAAAAATGAACTTGGATCAGATGATTTCACTGCTATGGCAGACACAACTGCAAAATACAATCTTAAATACAGAAATTGGCTTTTTTTAGTAGTACAGCATATGATTGGAATTTGTGTCCAGGTAAGCACATGATTTCACAATAGCATCATTTTAAGAGATTGGAATATGAAAAGGAAATTGCAGAGTTTGCAGGGAACATGTACCAGCATCCTGATTTAAAGCAGACAGTTTATTTGCAGTGAATGTGGTTGCCTTCCAGAGGGTAATTTGATCCCCTGCTCCAGTTATGCCTCCTTCATGGGATGGCAAAGCGAGAATAGCAGAAAGAAAACTTCAGAAGTGAGACCTATTATTCACACCCCTTTTTCTACTAACAGCACGAGTGAATCTGAGCACTGAGACCTGCACAGAGTTTGAGTGGTGGTCGTTTTGCTCACACTGCCAGGACACTCCAGTGCTAAACCACTGCCAGAGGGGGAGCTCCATGCTCACTTGCTGCCATCTGCTGCTTATTTTTTGGGAAAATCCCACTTGCTTAACAGCATTCAGGCAATCACTGCTGGAGTGAATGCAGATTTGCTCCCCTCAAAAAGAGGTTTCTGTGGGCACTGCCTTCTAGTTAACATTTTCAAACACTCTTGGTGCTCTGAGCAATACCCTGAAAGTTTTTCCAGAATTAGTAGAAAAATTGCCCGTCTTAATCCTCATGCTCCAAATTTGAAGAGACTTTTCTTTTTCCCAGGACGGGTGGAAAAGTTAAATTTCAGCTACTACAGATGGGTAATTACTTTTATAGCCTGAAAAAGAACAGAATTGCACTTTCTGTTCTTGTCCAAAGGAAGTATTTACAACTGTGTATCACCCCTCCCACTGTATTTGCTGCTTTACCTCAGCTGCTGAAGTTGTGTGAATATAAGGGAATCTCAGGTATTATTTGTAAAGGTAGATTTGGGGTCCTCAGTATGCCAAAGAAATCTGTGAATCTGCAAAGCCAGCAGAATGTCTTCTTCTAGGAAAGTTTCACTCAAGAAAAGCTTACGGATATTCGGGACTTCGCGTTTCTTTTGAACGCTGGTGATTATTAGCAGCACAATAGGAGACTGCGGGATTGTCCTGTGCACCTCTGGGGAAATGCATGCCTGCAGGAGACTTTGCAGATCTTACTCTGGGTCTTTGTTCGCAGAGAAGCGGTTCTTCAGGCGCTCCAAGTCGGGTGACATCCTGGCCAAGAACCCCGTGGTGCGTTCCAAGAGCTACAACAATCCGCTGCTGACGCCGGTGGCCGAGTACGAAACCGAGAGCATGGCCGCCAACGGCAGCGGCATCCGCAGGCACTCCGTCTCGGAAATGACCTCCTGCCTGGAGCTCCAGGGGTACTCCAACCTCACCACCATCATGGACAACGGCTCCAAGAGCTCCATGACAACCATGAAAAGCTCCCTGCCGGGAGACCAGGAGCGGCCCGGCACCGGGTCGGTGCAGTGCTCCAGCAAACTCGGCGCGGCCGAGCAGCAGAAAGGACTCTTCTGCTCGATTGGTGACCCACACAGGTGTTTTGAGCTGGACAGAGACGCTTCCTTACTTCCAGTTCCCTCTTCCAGCCCTGAGAACATAGTGGATCAGATTTTGGAGTCCATCGACTCCGATTCTGAAGGCATTTTCATTGATTTTGGCCGAGGCTGTTCCAACTCATCAGCATACAATGGGGATGTGAACAGACAGAGCATCGTGTGAAGGATATCAGGAGGCAAACAGTGGGGTTTAATAGATGAAATATATATATCAAAGTTACTAAGGCAGTGAGTTGGACTATGGGCAAGCTGCCTGTGCCTGGGCAGAACCTTTGCCAGGTCATCACAGCTGTACTGAGCAAACACAAGTTTTTAGCAGGTGGGAATCTGCTGAGGGGGAAGCAACTCTAACCGCTTTTCCCCCATCCCTGTCGCCCTGCAGATGGATTTCCTGTTTCTTTATAAACTGAAGGGTTCACAAACTCACAAGTGTCTGGTAAAATGCTATTAGTGCAGCTGGCAGTGTTTGTTCAGGAAAACAGCTCAGCAAATAGCTGTGCTCACTTCTAATTTTCTAAAGAGATTTCCTGCAGATGATGGGTTGTTCTCTGAACTCAGCCAGAGTAGAAACTTATCCTTTGTAAAACAAACAAACAAACAAATACAAAAGGCTGTGGGCTTTCATGCCACAGAATACAATAATAAAGAAGTCTTTTAATCTTTTTCTTGTACGTCCTGTATGCACTCCTTTGCCGAGTGGCAAGTTAGAGTTCTTGAAGAAAGGCAAATAAACAGAAATGTGCTTCCCGATGTCACACAATGCCTGCTGTCTCATTTTCTGTTTCACTGTTTCCTCAGCCAGTACTTTGTGTCTGGGACAGTTGTCTCGAAATTGGCTTTCAAGGCTGTATTAATTTGCTCTGAATGTGGCACTTCTGAGATATCTGTACTGTCAACTCCTGAAGCATCTGTACTATGGAGAGATTCCATCATAATTCAACTTAACTTGTTTCCTAAATAAATGAAAATACAGCCTCTCAGGGGAAATCCTCATTATATATTTATATTCTTACAGAAATACCATAATGCATCTGCTGTCAGCTGTGTTTTTGGGCAGTGTGAACCTTGCAGCTCTTCTTACCCTGAGCACTCCAAGCTCTTTGATTCTCCCCCACAATAACGTGGTGCAAGAAATGGATCAGTAGTTTTGCAGAGGATTGATATGTGATACTAAAGTGAAGTACTGCAGGGGAGGAGAAGATAAGGTTCAAACCCCCACATCAAAAAATGTAACATAACCCTAAACATAAAAAATACAGTGGATCAAGGCCCCTGCACACCTTCTTCCCTCAAGGAACTTTAAATGTTGTAAGAGTCATAAGCATACTTAATTACTGGGGAATGTTTAAGCACAGTTTCAATGCAGGAAAGAACGGGACTGCTTCCCACTGGAGCTTTTGCATGATTAATGCCTTCTGCTCTGATGGAAGACCTTGAATCTTCTGGCATGCTGGTAGTTAACTTTTCCCACCTTGCACAGATGGAGATAGTGAATGAAAATGTCCCTCTGTTTGTTTTAGAGGGTTATTTAGAGACTGGGCTCAAGACAGTGACTGCAGAAGAGAAGTTCTCCTAAGAGCCACCTCAGGAAGGAAATAGTCTTGTTTTCAATGTTTCCACATGTCCAAGACAGGCAGCCTGGCATGGATTCACCTCACCTTCTCACTGTTAGAGGAACTGGCTATCCTGGGGCGCTGGGGCATTGCAGCCCAGCACATCCAATTAGCTTTTGCATTTCAAGCTCTTAGATAAGTCTTCAAAGTCACAGCTCTAGGAGCAGCATGAGAAAGGTCTGCTAAAGTCTTTGTTCAGCAGTATGAGAAAGGTCTGCTAAAGTCTTTGTTCAGCAGTATGAGAAAGGTCTGCTAAAGGCTTTCTTCAGTAGTATGAGAAAGGTCTGCTAAAGGCTTTCTTCAGCAGCATGAGAAAGGTCTGCTAAAGGTTTTCTTCAGCATGAGAAAGGTCTGCTAAAGGCTTTAATTAGCAGCACTTAGGCTCTGCAGAAGACAGAGTCCAAGGCCACTTCACTAGGACTACCCTGGACAAGGACAGAAAAGGGAAATCCAGCCTAACCTCACTCCCAAAACTCTGATTACCAGCTGTTCTAGGGTTAAACGAGTATTTAAATAGGTTGGGCTCATTCACACCTACTGGGACTTGTTACCTCTTGTTAGGATGAGCTGTGAGTTCTGCTGAGCTGAAGTGAAAGGCTTATGTTTGTTTATGTTTGTCCTTTTTAGGATGAAGGGGCTCTCAGTTGGCTTAGGTTAACATAAATTGAGCTGATGATGCTGTAATGGAACAGGCTGACCTGTGGTTTGGGGCTTGCTGAATTAAATTGGTCACAGGTATCAAATCTGGTGCTCACAGAAGTGCTTTGTCTGCTGTGCTGCAGCTCTACTTCTGGGGTGATGAGTAAATAAGGAATAAAAGCATTTTGACTTTCAGGGCTCGAGCTGCACTTCCAGGGCCATTTTTTTTAATTAAATAAAACATGATAAACTCAGCAGGCTTGCTCTGAAGACCCTGAAAATCACAGAATTACTAAGGTTAAAAAGGAACCCACTAGTGGGGTCATCTGGTACAACCTCCCTGCTCAAGCAGGATGAAAATATCTGAAGTCAGAGTTCAGTTCCCTATTGCACCAGTGATAAGGTGGAATTTTGTCTCTTCTTCGTGTTAAAAGGTGTTGGCAGATATGATTGCAAACTGTAAAACTGGATGCAATGGTGTTACTGGCCAAACCCAGTGTTTCTTGACTTTAAATGCTGCACAGATATGAGACTACCTAGATTTGTGATCCTCCTACCAGTAATCCCAGTGCAAGCACATCAGGGATATGGGAAATCTTAGAGACAAACTACAGAATCACTACAAAGGAGAAATACATCTCAAAGACAATAGTGGTTCTTGCCAAAATTATATTTATGAAGTGGTGGACTTTGAACTTTTCAAATCCTGCTAACAGGGCAGTGTCACTTGAGCTTTGCCCTGCAGTGGCATTCTGAGTGTGCCAGTTATTCCTCTTCACCTTTCCACTGTTGCCATAAACTGTAGTGCTTCATGTCCTAATCTAAGAACCAAAATCTGTTTTTTCCCTGGTTGGGACAGGTTCCAAAGTCCCATGAGGGGTAATACAGAGCAACAGATAGCACTTAAAGCTGCTGTCATATGGCACTGCAGGGTGAACATTATGCAAGCAAAAGGAATTGGGAGACTGAAAGAGATTAACCTAATGAACAGCTCCTGAACTCTGTGGAGGAGTAACACAGCTCCCTGGAGCACTGCTGGAAGCAGCAGAATAATTGGCTGCAAATAATGCTGTCCAAATAGAGGGCTTTTCTGTCACAGGAATGGAGAAAATTACTTTCATTATTCAGTTAGCTCCTGGCACACTGGTTTTGATGCTGAAGCTCTGAGGTGTGGTGACAGCAGAGCTGTGTGCCAGCTTCTAAGGCCATTGTACAGACATGTGAATGTGTGAAAGAAACTGATAGCTCTGCAATTCTGCTTAGGGATGGATGGATTGCCCCTTTACTAGGATAATATGCTGTAGGGGCATTTTGAAAATGAAGCTGTCAGAAATTCTTTAGTGCTGATTTTGAGCTGTGGTCTGCAGAGGCATAACTGCCATTCCAGAACTTGGAGAAAAGTACCAAAATTTGGAGGCAGGGAGCAGAAACCCAGGTATCAATCGAGCCAGCAGTGCTGCAAAGAACATGTGTAGCCATTTTTAATAATACAAAAAAAAATCCTTGCCATCATGCTCTCCAGGAGAACAAAATAGTTGCCTTGCAGTCATAGTCTTGTTTGCACCTTTCCACAAAGTCAAAAGTACGCTTAGAAAAGGAAAATAAGTGTATTTTGTGCTGAAGAGCACCAAAGGTATTCAAAGTGGATCCCAGTCACTCCATGTGGCCTGAAGGACCTCAGGCTCTGCCTGTTCTCTGTTACCTCTGGGTGACTGAGATTATACCCAGAGGCTGAACTCCCCTGGCTATTGAGAAAAGGCCCAGAAAGTGGTTCAAATGTTTTATGTGCTCCCAAAATACCAAAAGCAACTGGGTGCAAACTCCCCCAGGTGCTGTGCTGTTGGCTCCACAAAAACAAATGATTAAACTTGCCTTCATCAATCAGGCTAATCAGTCATCTCACCTGATGCAAGCCTACCTTGTTAAAGGTCCTGCTTACTCCCCTGTAGAAGGCACCTCTTAGGATGATCAGCAGAAAGGAGCTGCCCTTGATGTCCTATCTCAATGTCATAATGTTGGGGTTTTAGAGGAGTTCTCCTTTTGGGTTTGTTTGTTTTTTGGTTTTGGTTTTTTGGGGGTTTTTTTGTTTGTTTTTTCTTAAGGGATTTCCCCCCATTCATGTTGCTGAGAGACAATAACGACTGGATACTGAACAGAAGACAGAAGAAGTTGTCAGCTGGGAAAGAGGTACAGCTATCTACTCTCTTTACCTGGGATTTCCTATGCAGGGCAGAGATAACTCAAGATTTGGGACTGGGAAAACTGGGTGGGCTGCAGCTCTCTATCTCTTATCTCTATCATCTCATCTCTGTATCTCTCTATCTCCTGGTGATGTTTGTTGTTAATGCCAGAGTTGTTGTTGGTTTTTTCCTTTATTATACATACTAGTAAAGAATTGTTATTCTCATATCTTTGCCTGAAAACCCCTTAATTTCAAAGTTATAATAATTTGGAGGGCAGGGGTTTACATTTTCCTGCCTTCCTTAGCAGACACCTCTCTTTCAAACCAAGACACATAATTACACTGGCATTTTAATATTCTCCAAGCAGGTAACTTGACCAGTAATTAAATGGTGAGAGCACCCTATTCTTTCCCAAATGATGCCCCTTTTGGTGTTGTGTTGCATCATTGGAGTAGCAAGTTGGCTGCTTGCCTGCCTGTGGCAGGATTGAGAGAGGAGCTGCCAGGATGCTCTGCCAAAGCCACAGCAGAGGGGAAAGAGAATGGATGCTTAAACAGCTGTGGAACTGCTGGGCTAATAAATCTGCCAGAAGTCTATTGTTTCTTGCTTGCCTTTGTAAGATGAGGCATCCTAGGTAAAGCATGTATTTATCTTACTGAGGGTGTCTGTCAGCATTTTCAGTTTAAGGTTGTGAACTCTCCCAGAATGTATTTATTTGCTAAGTATTTTAGGATGATTTTTTTTTTTCTCTTGCAGAAGTGAATGGTCTTAGGCAGAAGTTTAGCTGTATTTCAGAATGCATTCCTTAAAAAATCCTAGCCCTCTGAACTCTGGGTTTGCAGATGAGGATTTGAAGAGAATTCTTAGGGTACCGTTGTCATTACAGTAAAGATTACTCAGGATCAGATTGCTGGGATGGAACTCAGAGACTGAGGTGACTTAATTCCATGTCCTCTGCAGGCTTTTTGGATAGATTTAAGTCATTTAATGGCTCTATACCTCTTCAGAACACAGGGAGAATGTTCTTAGCTATCTTTCTTACATTTCAAATTACTGAGTGGATTGTCTGTTGGTTGAAGGTTTGATGTGCACAGCAAGAGGAGAGGAGGCAGTGTGTTGGAGTGATTGAATGTAAATTAACAGTGCATGTCCAACATTTATTTAATTGTGGTGTCATCACATTCTTTTAATGTAGCTTTTGATGTCACTTGGGTCAAACACCAAAGACTCTGTTCCTGCACGAAGTGGTGTTTTGGGTGCCAAGTTTTGCTGTCAGATCTGGATGCAGCCAAGCACGTCTGTGGCAGCACTAGCGCCTCTTTGACTTCCTATAAATAAAGCAATTGCTGATTATTGACAGAAAGCTCGATTATTTTGGAATTGGTCTTGCTTGGGTCAAGCCCTGGAAGGTGCTATAGCTGCATCCACAGTGTATGGATGCATCCATTCCTCCAAGCTCATCCATGGAGCATCAGAGAGCCTTCTGCAACCAGAGACTGCAGCACCTGGTGCAGCTCAGGATCTGGCCCTGTCCTTCTGGGATTGGCAAATCATGCTGAAACAGAATAAAACTGGTGCCAAACTTACCAGGAGAAGAAACTGCACTTTGCTGCCTCCTTTTTACACGTGCAGTTTCAAAAGGCATTGCACATGGTCACTGGGCAGACTTGGGCAAACCCAACATTTTTCTGTCATCAAGAATCACTTAATGGCTTGCTTGCACTGAAGAACAAATTTGATATTCCACCTTTTGCATCTTCCAAAAGCTGTTTCTTAACTTCTGTGTGTGGGCAGGGGTTCTTGGGTGGTAATGCTGCAATTTTAGTGTTTCATTGTTTCAAATGCAGCGGATGTGTCAGTCTTGGTTTGGGTTGTTGGAGTATTCAGATATAGCCCCAAGTCACTGTAAACAGCTGCATACACAGGAAGAGAAGGTTGGGTTTTTTGGTCATGTATTTTCCTCCTACTTGTTAAGTGGAGTTCAGGAGTTTGTGTGTGGTGGGTGGGTTGTTTTGTTTTTGTTTTTAACTTGTTTATTTTTTTTCCCAGATGATACTTTAAATCAAACCTGTAGTCTTTCTTCTCTTCCCTTGGCATGCACCAGGGTTATTCTCCATTTTCTGATACAGATGACTATACTGGTTTTGTTTCTTCTGCTGGACAGTAACCCTGCTAGCCAGCTCATTGGGGACACTCTGTGACACAAAACTGGTTTCTGAGATGCTCCTTCAGAAGTGTCAGTGGCCTCCTCCAAAGCACAGTGCCACTGAGCTTGCATTCAGGAAATACCAGCTGAGCCTTTTTTAGCCCACTGTGTATAGCTGAATTCAGTGCTCTTCATTTCTTTTGAGCTTTGTTTTACAAGGTTTACAGACGTTGTAAATGTTACAGCATATTTAAACACTGAGATCAGTTCAATTGCCCATATCCTTTTTTTAACATAGTGTAAATTCTGCTTTGTCAGGTTGAGGTATGTGAATGCATGTGTGTGAGGAAATTCAATGAGCTTCAGTGCTGAGAACAGCAGATTATTTTTTGCTCCTCTCAAAGCAAGTAGCTGTGATTATAGTTCATCTAAAAAAAAAAAACCCAAAACCAAGCACACACAAAAAAATCCCAAGTACAGGCCCTTAATATGTGTCAGGCTCTGGATTTCCAGATTGCTGCTTTGACATCTAACGTGGACAGAATCATGTGGTGTCTTTAAATTTGCATCTTGGGTTTTTGTGTGACATTCCCAGCCACAGAGATGGCCTCTGGGTGGTATTGGTTGCCAGCAGCCCACTTTGCATTCACTGAGTGCATCTTGCACAGAAGCATTTTTAGTGAAGACGAAAAAAGAATCAGTCTCCAAATGCTGTAGCAAAATTCAGTGTATTGAAAGCATCCCGGACCAAATATAATTTGATACATATGAATTGACAAAAAGAATCTTCAATTAATGTAAAAAATTTTGATTCTGAAATAGATAGTAATGACAGGAAACAACCTGTACTTTTGAGACATTAAAATTTTAGGCCACTTCTGACTTTCAATCACCCTGATGATGCACTATGAGTTCCAGCAAAAAAATTTTGTTTTCTTAAACAGGTTTCAGAATAATGCTACCTTTCATGGCATTAAAATTACTTTGCAGCAACAAATATTCCTAGAACAGCAATATGTGGACAGAGATTAATGTTTTGCATAGTGGGACAAGTAATTTCAAGTCTGCCCATGTCTTGCCAAAAAATAACAAAGCTAAATTAAATTGATGGTGTGGAAATGACAGCACTCTCTTTGCTTGCTAAATGCTCCTTCCTAGCTCTGAATGCCCTCTCCCACAAATTGTGGAGTCCTCAGCAAGTCACATTTCATCTTAAGTGAGGAAAAAGGGTTTCAGAGATATGCAGGCTGGTCCTTTTAAACCATTAAGTGTTAGCATAAATGGATGGGACAAACCCAGTACTTCACAAGGACCCGTGAAGAATAGATACACTTCAGGTTTAAATAATTACAGAACCTTTTCTGTTCATAGTTACTTAAATTACTTGAAAGATGGGTGAATTCACTACAGGGGACTCTGTCTAAATATAATTGATGATGAGTTGCTTAAATAGGCTTTAGGTTATCCAGCTTCCAGTGCATTTCTCGAGGTGACTGATGGTAATTTATAGGGGCAGCAGCAATCCCTCAAAAGCTGGAAGCACCATGGATTTTGACCTGTTTTCAAGTAGGGAATTGCCAATCCCTCCTCTGAAGGTTTCAGCTGCTGGGGGAAGGCAGACACAGCACTGGGTCTTCACTTTGAGCCAATGGATCTCCTCTTGATAAAGCTCCTGGGCAGGAGCTGCTGTAGCATTGTTCCTAGAAGTGGGGATTTTCAGACACCTCAGATATCATGATTTTTCCCAAGTGGAGGAGCTTATGTCCATGTATTATTTAGCAGCAGTACCCAAGTGGCAGCAGACACAATAGATACCAAGAGATGGTCTTGGCAAGGGTGGATCAAATGTGAAGTCACACAAGGAGAAATATCAAAGCCTACAAAGCAAATCTTGAATGGAATTCACCACTGATTAGCTGTATAGGCTTAGGGATTTCAGTGCCAAGTGGAAGGTTTATTTGCACAAGTTTGGAGACTTGATTTCTGGTTTGACCTTTATTCCTGAGTGCTGAGGAATTTATCGAATTTACAGTTTCTAAGGACATTGTATAAGGGTATGGAAAATTTAAAAAGCCTAACAGAATAAACCAGTGAGGTAGACTTTGAAATAAAACCCACACATTTGGCTTTTTTGGCCTGAGGGGTTAGTCTAAAATAAACCACAGGCATGCTGGGTCTTAATTTCAGATCAGACCTACTGGCCACAGCAGCCCAAGAAACACTGAAAAGTGTAGATATTTTGTGTGGGACTTGTATATGGTGAGAAAATGAACTGATCCAAGCAGCTACAGCCTCTTTACCTGACCTCATCAGTACACAAAGCTTTAGAAAAAATGCTGAAGGAAAACTGATTAAAGATGTGGAAATACATGAAAACCTAGTTAAAATACAGCAGTACTTCCACAAAGCTAGAACATACCAGACTAAGCCAGTGTGATCTAGTTTGATAAATCATTCTCTTAGACAATGTAAATAGATGAAATCTATCTGGACTTGAATAAAGCATTTGAGAGGTTGCCATGTGAGAAAATATTAATTAAGATGGAGAGATGTGGATGAATGTAAGAAATGAAGAGCGAAGACAATAGCATGTGCTGAAAGGAAGAGTCTTGGTGGATGGAAGGAGGTTACCAATGTGGCTCCATTGGGACCAATCTCAGAAGTAATCTTGATTAAAATTTTATTAGTGACCTTGGCAAAAAACATGCGTGCGCTAATGAAATTAGCTCACGACATAAACCCAAGACCTGTTATTACAACAGATAAAGATTGGAATACCTCATGGAAAGAATTGGATGAGTCTGCACAAAGAGAAGCTACATGCAATTTAATAGAAGAAATGCAAAGTTGTGGCCTTAGCAGAAATTCCTTTTTAATTTTGGTAAAGTGTGATGAAAGAAAAAGCATTGCACGAACTAATCACTCAGCCTGCAGTGCCAGTTCTGTCAGATGGGCACATGGAACAGTCTGGGTGGTCACACCCTGCAGCCACAGCCCCCTTTTCTGATGGCTGTCACCAGCACAAGCCAGGGAAGGTGAGTTTGGCAGGATTTTCCTGGAGCAGTGGGAGCATCTGACAGTTGTTGACTTGGTGGTGCCGTGACCTTGTGCCTCTAATTGTGGGGGGTTGGGGGTGGTTTTTCCCCTTACCATTGATTTATCTCAGCTTATTTCCCATTCTTTTACTGGCATTTTCTGAGTGTGAAAAGCGAGTTCCAGGGAGCGTAAAGAAAACAGCATCATACTGATGAAATTGTGGGACAGGAGTTAAAACTCAGGAGCCTTTTGTCAGGATGATGACGATGCTTTGGACCTATCCTAACTGCGTGGGGACACGAGTAGACCTGGAGGAGCTCCTGCTGTCGCACACCTATGCGGAATGGTACATGGAAAAGGGTAAATGTCTCTTTTTTTCGCACAGGCTGGCATCCATCAGCGGGCAGGCAGTGCCGCGGTGAGTGACCCGCGGCGGGTCCCCCGGGGCTCTCATCACTGCGCTCGGCTCCCCGCGGCAGTCAGGTGGCCATGCCGCAATCATCGGGCGGTGATTTATTTCCAACCCCGAGCAATCGGGAGGCAGTAAGAGCACATGAATCCCCACACCCTCGTGTCGGGTTTCCCGGCTGGAGCCGCACGGAGGGCGGGGGCCCGGACCCCGCCGCCTTCCGCCGCCGCCCCGGGAAGCGAAAGCGAAAGGCCGGGCCGGGCTCTGCTGGGGCTCCCGGCGGCTGTCGCTCCGCAAGCCGCCCCTCGGGGAAAAGGCAAAAGGTAAAAGCCGACGGGTTTCCTAGAGGGAGAGGGGCTGGGAAGGGCATGGGGGCGGTGGGATCCCGGGGGCTCCTCCAGAGAAGGGTATGGATTCATGGATCCAGAGAGGGATGCGTCAAACCAAGCACTTCGTGCTTCAGCCTGCTGGGCTGCCCTTTTACCCTCACATCTTTTACATTTTCTTTTGGATGTGAAGTGCCCCCTCTGAAGGGGAACCAACCATTTGGGTGGGCTGGGATCCAGCCCACATTTTGCCCCCTCGGGCAGTGGCTGCCCTGAGCTCACGGCCAGGCTTTGGTGCCTTCCTTCCGCGGGACACCTGCATGATTGCTGCTTCCCACAATAATACGGTTCAAAGGTCAGAACAGCAAAGATTGATACTGAGTAGATGTTTTATGAGGCTGTTACTTTACCCCGAGGCTTACGTTTCTGCTTGAGGACGGAGTTGTGGTTATTTGCTCAAGGATACGACAGCTGAACAGGATTCTGTATGTTGAGAACGTGTTTGATGGGTTTGATTGTGGGCAGGTGAATTTAAGCTCTTGTGGGTATTCCCACTTTGTAGGAGAGCTCTGTGGGACAAAAAGTTTCTGCATACATATTCCCTTGCAGAATTTGAGCTTGTATGATGACACTGACAAGAAACAGAAAGCAGAGTGACAATTGCAGTAGACATTCTATGGTTTTCTGGATGTGGTACGAGTTGTGTATCTTGAGACTGAGCACTCCAAACCATAAAAAAGTTCTTGAAGAACATCTCCAGCAATGGATTGATGTGCTGTGCTTTCAGGGTTCTATTTCCTCCTCTTTGTTGACGAGTTGCTTGAAAATGATTTCTCTTCACCCCCATTATCATAGATATTTGTAGTAGTTAGTTCACTTTTCAGCACTCTGTATGTGTTGCATCATATATTTGGCATGTAGTTAAAATCCATATTGTTGTGTATGCATAAGGAGCTGAATTTGTGTTGCACATGGAACCTTCCCAGATGTCTGAGCAGTGACTCCGCTGTTTTGTCACAAGTTTTCCCGGCAGAAGGTGACACAAAGTTTACTTAAAGCTGATTTAATTCCTGGGGGGAGATGTGGTAGGCTGTGAATACATAATGAAACCGGTTCCTCTTGTTTGCTGCCTTAGCATTCCTGCAATTCCTGCCATCCAGCCCCCCTTCCCAAGTCACCCTGCTAGGAATCCACCAGCAGGCTGAAGCCGTTCCGGCCGGACAAAAGAGATCAAGCCTCTTCCCACACTTGGACGGCAGGGAAGCAGCCCATTCCCGGCTGGATGCCTTATCCCTTCCCTCAAGGGTAGCCGAAGGGACAGCCAGGATTCCCCTCCTCGCTGCAGTATTTTGTATTGATGTCCTTGCTGGTGACTTTGCTTTCCTTTCCTTTTCCACACTGGTGAGCTCTTGGCCCCTCTGGGCTCAGTGTTGGCTCAGCTTCTCATCAGGACCTGAGTAACTCCAGCGTGGCTGGCCGGACTCAGGAGTAAAGCTCCTCATGGAGCAGGAGTCAGGGACATTGACAGGAGGTGTGACCTTATTTCACACACCAAAGCCTCTCCCAAGGAGGTGTGACCCCTGTTTTTTGGAGGTGTTTTGGCATCTAAGTGTGATATTTGCCGCTGAGGTGTTACAGACCTTCAGGATGCTGTCTAAAGGGGTGTGCTATTTTAGCCTCTAATCAAGGAGTTTGATAAGGGTTCTCTGAGTAGATCAGAGTCAGTCACCGATGTTCCTGCAACCAAATAAGTTGCTTTTTAAAATTGCTTTGACACAGGTAATTTATTCCAATATCTTCAGACATCGTCTTCAGACATTTGTCTTTCAGAAAAAAAAAAATACACAGTAATGCTAGGTGTAACTTCATTAAGTGAAATGAAACACAGTTCCTTGTGTGATTTTTTTCATTGTTAGAGCAGCAATTCAAAAAGTAAATAAGCATGGGGAGATATAAGCTGTATTTTTAGTTCTCCTGGACTGGATAAATGTTTGATGGTAGTATTGCCAGGGGAAATTTCTAAACGGTATTTTTTGTACTCTTCTATGAACTGTAAACAAGTTTTTTAAAAAGAATATTTACAGAGACTTGAAGTCATTGTGTTCAAAGCTGAGTATTGTTTTTTATAGGTTTTAAACTTAAGAGTTTTTTCTTTTTGAGCTGTTGGAGCGAGTCCAGAGGAGGCACTAAGTTGATCCAAGGGGTGGAACACCTCTCTTATGAGGAAAGGCTGATTAGGTTTGTTCAGCCTGGAGAAGTTTTGGGATGAACTTAATGTGGCCTTCCAGTACCTGAGGAGGCAACAGGAAAGATAGAGACTATTTAGAAGGGGCTGGAGTGACAGGACAAGGGGAAAATGTATTCAGAGAGTAGGTTTAGATTAGATGTTAAGAAGATTTTTCCTGTGAGGGTGGTGAGGCCCTGGCACAGAGGAGCTGTGTCTGCCCCACCCCTGGAAGTGTTCAAGTGGTCCAGTGTTGGATGGGACTCTGAGCAACCTGGTCTAGTAGAAAGTGTCTCTGACCATGGCATGAGATCCTTTCCAACCCAAGCCGTTCTGGCATCTGTGAAATGCAGTATTGGTTTTGAATTTTTCTTTGGTTGTAATTTCAAAGCATCTGTAAAAATCTGTGATT
Organism: Brachypodius melanocephalos; assembly: GCA_013398615.1. NCBI lineage: Eukaryota > Metazoa > Chordata > Aves > Passeriformes > Pycnonotidae > Brachypodius > Brachypodius melanocephalos. The sequence goes on from VZSR01000680.1 coordinate 1,400,474, forward strand.
TGAAATATCAAGATTCTGAGGATGGGATGTGAATAGAGGGGATAGTTGAGGTGGACTGCGTCATGGGAGGCTTTGGTTTCAGAGTTAAAGTTGAAGTGGCTGTTGTTTCTACTGGATTATATGGCTGGTGTTGAAGACATGAACTGAGCTCTTTGACCCCAGCAGAACAATCACTGAGTTATCTGAAACACTCACTGGCTGCCTTGTCAGCTCGATGGACATTGAACTGTGCCTTGAACTCTTGTAGTAAAACACTTCCATGCTTTATAGCATTACATTTCTTGCACAATAAGTTATCATAACAAACTCTCCAGCTTGCAAATATTTCGTCTTACTACTTGAGAGTTAATGGAGAAATAATTGGTTTGGGCAAACCAGCAGCTAGCTGGGTCTTCAGTTAAAAACTTAGTTGAGAAACAGTCTAGTGCAAATGAAGAAACAGTGGGATGACAGGTGTTGCTATCATCATTTAAGCTGATTTTGAATTGAGATTTCTAGCTAAACATGGGCTATATATGATCACCATATAAAATGGCTTTTGGAACTCTGGTACTTTACAGTACTGTTTTGTTTTGTGCGGCTTGGAGGTGGAAGGGATGATGGATAAGCCTGGGTGTTTTGGCAAGAACTAGAAACCTTGACCTGTGCTCTGTAAATATAAGAACAGGAATTTATTTTAAAAGCTCTAATTTATTCCACCCAGAGGAATCCCCAGTGAATAATTATGCAATTAAAATAACCCTTTTTATCACAATACACCAGCCCTTTGTCCAGTAACTTGTCAGAGGAATTCAATTAAAACCCACAATCTTAAAAATACACTTGTCTGCAACTGAAAGTATGTAATCCCTTGAGATGGAAGCTAGTTAAACAGAAATTCAGCCCAACATAATTTTGCCACATTACTGTGTACTACAGTGTATTAATTTGGAGAGCAAGTTCCATAGAGGGCTGATCACAGTGTTTATTATGATTACATTATAGTAATTTTTGTTTAGTCAATAACCAGTTATGCTGAATCAAAAAAAAAAAAAAAGGTGTAGTGTATTTATTGCAACCACTTATCCCTGTTCAGATAATTTTGTCCTAATGATAGAGCAAGTTTACATAAGGCTTTCTGTCAACTGGTTATGCATCAGGCACTTTTTTTTTACCTCATGTGCTTATACCGTGCCAGATGAACAAGTGTATGTGACAAGAAAATATCTGCACTGTTTCAGACAACAAAAAAGTATTTCCAAAACGTTTTTGCTAGTAATGGCTAGAAACAGTCCCTTTCCTTTAGTCCTTTCAGAACTGGAAGTGGCTGATACATCCAGGTATTTATATGCAGCAGGGAAACACTCTTTATTTCACTGTGACATGCTTAATTCTTTCTCATAAATAGATAGATTTTTGACTCCTTCCAGCAGAAAAGGTATGGTAGGGGGTACGGGGAAGAGATTATGCTCACATATTTTGTGGTTAGTGAAATGACAGTGCGTCACAGCTTTTCCAGTAGAGGAAAACTGGTGATGGGCAGTGGAGGTTTAAGGTTTCTTTACCTGCTCCAGATCTGCAACTGTGACCACAAGCATTGTAAAGGCAGGCAAGGTGCAATGTCCTTTGAGGGTGGACATACGGTATAACTGTGGAAAAATGTTTCATCAGGTGCATGTCATCATGGCAACCTGCAAACTGACAAGAAGGGAGAAGTAGATAGGATATGAGGAGAAAATTAGGTTAGACATCAGTGAGAGAAATTCTCTGTGAGGGTGGTGAATCTCTTGCAAAGAGAAGCTGTGGCTGCCCCATCCCTGGAAGTGTCCGAGGCCAGGTTGGACAGGGCTTGGAGCAACCTGGGGTAGTGGAGGGTGTCCCTTGCACATGGCAGGGGATGAAATGAGATGTGCTTTAAGCTCTCTTCCAACCCACACCAGTCTGTGATTCTGTGATCCTGGAATGAACACTGAAAAGACCCAACTGCATGAACCTGGGCTTCTAGTTATAGGACAATATATAGCATCACTGAGTAAACACTGCTTGACTGTTTTCCAAGTTGAAATGGAATGGATGAGCCCAGTAGAAAATTGCTTTCAGAGAAATCAGCATTGTTTGATCACTGTAGAATTTGGTAGGCTAGAGTACAGATGCTCTTGACAGGGAGACAGTCTTCCTTTATTTCTGATTTTCAAGGCTGTGTTTCAATCCATTGAGGAATTAACCTTTCTGTGTGCTCTTTCTCTGATCATTCTATGAAAAGAGGTTCAAAAACCCCTAAACGGATGTGATACAGAAAGAATAAAGTATTTGGATTGAATTAATATTCATTCCAAATTGAGATATAAATGCAAATTGACATATGAATTTAGTTTTTACCTTTTTCTCTTACTTTTTCTCTTCTCTTCAACATAATATTTCTTCATGTTAGCCTTAAAACCAGGAAAGTTCTTGTATTATTTCTGGGACACAGTACTGATACTACATAGCACAGTGTTATTTTGTATGGAGAACTGGCAGTTTGAACAATTACAATTTTTTTACTGATTTTATTAATTCTGAAAGAACAGAGGTGTCAACATGCAAAACCCCAAAGAGTGTTAGATTTTATGCACACGATAAATGCTAAACAGTTGTAGGAATATTTCTAAATATTTTGCTTCAAATATTAGTGTGACATTTTTCTGTGCTCAATGATAAGGTCATCAATTTATGTAGTTCCAGTGAAGAATAGCTGTTATGCTTTTAAATTTGATTGAAATATCCATGCATATTATAAGCTTTTGTAATTATCTTGGTTTGAAAAACAAGTGTCTGCCAAGGAAAGCAGGAATGAAGAATATGACCCCCACTCCCTCTGAATTACCATAACTTTAAAATCAAGGGGCTTTCAGGCAAAGATGTGGGAAAAGGTATAACAGGTTTTTTTACTAATATGTATATGTGTAACAGAATCACAGAATCATTAGGTTGGAAGAGACCTCCAAGATCAAGTCTAACCCAACCCTACCCTCATCTAAACCGTGGCACCAAGTGCCACATCCAGTCTTTTCTTAAACACATCCAGAGATGGCGAATCCACCACATCCCCAGGTAGATAATTTCAATACTTTATTACCCCTTCTGTAAAAAACTTTTTCCTAATATCCAGCCTATATTTCCCTTGGCGCAGCTTAAGACTGTGTCCTCTCGTGCTGACAGTGCTGTCTGGAGAAAAAGGCCAACCCCAGCTGAGCACAGGCACCTTTCAGGGATTGTAGAGAGTGATCAGGGTACCCCTGAGTCTCCTTTTCTCCAGGCTGAACGCCCCCAGCTCCCTCAGTCGTTCCTCATAGGGCTTGTGCTCCAAGCGCGTCACCAACCTTGTTGCCCTCCTCTGGACGCACTTAAGTATCTCAAATTCTTCCTAGGCAATGAACAAGGCAAAGAAACAACAACAATTGCAGCAACAACAAACAAGAACAGAATCCCAAGGAACAGCGGGAGTCTCTTCC